>CAKALG010033178.1:0-19055 GCA_916700815.1 Helicolenus hilgendorfi | reverse complement strand
CCAGATCTTGCACATTTCAACTTCCATACCAATTAACGTAAATTAATAATTACCACTATTATCAGTTTTTTGTTGCTACTTTTCCTCTAATTACGTGTGTGATTACTGTTGTGACAATGACCTGGTTCATGCCAAGCTCCAGTTTAAGAGCGGATACATCACTGTCTCTACTAACAGTGTTTTATTTCTCTCAGTATCTCAGTTCAGGAGATAATTATTCAGTTATCATTATGCAGGTGATTTACTCAGCACAGTTGTTTTTCATTTGCACACTACCCTGAAATAGATTATATGATTGTTCTGTTCTTAATTGTTAGTGATTAATGTTTATCTGTACCATCTCTGTCAGACAGGATATAAACATTTCACACGTTAGCTCATTAGTATCACAACATCTTGCTCTGCAGTGTTTAGGTTTTCTGTTTACACCTATTTTATTTCTGCAAACCATTAAGCACTTCACAGATGTGTTGCATATTAAATGTAATATGCATTTTCTGTGCTTTCTTGGTGAATGTGTTGGGCGAATAAATGTGTGAATTTAACCTGAAAGTTGAGGACTGGTCTTTTGTACCAGATATCTTGTTTCAATGCCATGGCTTTCACGCATATCCAATGAAATTAAGTGAACATACCAAAAGGCAATTTCATCTGATTTTTCCTTATCTTGTTTTGTTCAATATCATCCATTTTAATTTTAATTGTATGGTTTATTTTTGCAGGGACAGCGCACAATTAAAACTAATTGCACTAGAGTTAGCAAGAAGCTAGCTCGCATCTGTTGTCACATCAAAACCAGTGGGTTGGATATTACTTCCTATTTGGTTGAATTTTTATAGAATTGTAAAATGTTTTTTATAGAGGAGGATATAAGTCCAACGCCTGCCATCTGGCACATTTGTGATGCAGGTCTTGTCTGCTTAATAAGCCGCTGTGGGCTTGTGTTTCTCGAGAGTCACCTGAAAATAAGGCGACAGAAGTTTGGTTGCAGGTTGGGCTTGTCACCTAACACTCCTCGCTTTCTTTATGTTTGTGTCCATGTCACATTCAGTTCCATTATACATATGGCAGAATTATTCTTTCAAGTATAATAATAATTTTTACTCAATAAAGGTTTGGTTTCATATTAATATTGGTCAAAATGCTATGGTCTAAACGTCCTTTATAGATCATGCCATACAAAAATAGCAACAACACTCACATGTATGCAGTGTGCATTTCAAAAACAAATTTCTCAAACATTTACATCCTAAAAGAACAAAACTAAAAGTCTAAACACTGTCAGAAGCTGTTCCTCAGTAGTCATTATTCTGACATGATTCTGCTGAGAACAATCATGTAAATGAGTGCAGGAGTTTTATTGAAGTTTGATTGTGAAGATGGGAGCGCAATTCAGTCTGTAATGAGCACAAGAGTTTTATTGAAGTTTGAATATAATGATGGAAAACACAGTTCTGCTTCCACCGTATAATATCAGTAAACAAGTGGAACTGATTTACTGCTTCTCTTATCCTTTGCCAGTTAATGAAGGGACTCAGACCGGAGGCAGTATAAGCACTGAACACCTTTCTAATGAGAAGATGAACAAGAGGGAGCCTCGGAAGTTAAAATGGATGTGAACTATTCATAAATTTGTTGTGGGTAGAGGTTCATTGGTTGTGGATGTCGACTCCAACATAAAAATCATCTTTTATTTGGCCGAGGCAGGTTGCGGAGAGCAGGGTGAGTTTAGTTGGTGGGTTAGATCAACCAGTCCTTGTTTCTAGGCAACATAAACAAAGTGAGTGCCTGGATAGGTGATGCAGAATCTGTGGGAAAAGTGGTAACGAGGTCAACACATGTGATAAATCAAGTGATCTATTGTGGTCAAGTCATGCAGTAATTGGAAAAAAGATGTGTTTAAAGCTTTATTGAACACAGTAGTATGGTGTTGATTATGTACTCAAATCCTGCATGACTGTATGAAGCAGTTTTGTGGAAAGGCTGGTTGTGTCTCGGCTTCCCTCAAACCAATTAAACTCTGCTTATTATACTTAAACACATATGCAGTCAAGTGCCATTTTCTAAACATAATTATGCTATAATTTTTATGCCATAAAAATAACAACAAGAACAAATACAAAACAGGAAGTGCTTTACCCCCTGGAGAAACTACACAAACCAGCTGGAAAAAGGGCTGGAAGAAAGTTGATTTGATCAGTGCTAGGCAGACAAAAGATTGACAGAATGACATCTGACTGACATACTGGGTAAAAAATAAATAAATAAAAACACACACCATTCTTAGAGAATACAGAATATAGAGGCAGATTCTCCATCCTTGGATGCTGGACGAGCTCTAGTGAAAGAGCCAATAAAGATAAAAATTAAGTTGTGTGACTTGCCTCTGCCCTCAATATGCACTGTGTTAGCAACAGAACAAATCTAATACAGTCTATACATGGTCAGAAATCTTAATAAAAGACACTATTATTTGATTTATGATATTGAGGCCAACAAAAATGATTGAACAATGAGAGACCCCATGGCACTATCCTCTAAGGCATTCGGACAGCTATGGCTCTGGTAAAACATCTGGGAATTGTGTCTTAAAAAGTGTCTTTTCTCATACTTATAAGATAAAAAAATAGGTTACTGTCTTCCAAAATGACCCATATGACTGTTCCAAAAACAACTCATACGAGCATGCTATGCCACTTCTTTGCTCAGGGTGTTTTTAGGTTTTGCTAAGCAGCTATAAGGAAGGTTACAATATTGTAACCCTAGTTCTATAAGCACAGGCGGAGCCCTCTACCAAGGAGGACGCTGCCTTATACACTGTGGTGACGTGCCTATTCGGTAAGGACGTCCTGATAGGCCAGCTACGTTTATGCAAATCTCAGTGAGCGAACATGTGCATGTGATTGCCGCTCAGTCGCATAGCTGTTTGTGAATTAGTCACAAAATTTGTCACGATGATCAGCACATAACAATTTGTATGTAATCCACGTAAATCTGAACCCGGATGTATAAAGAGCAACGATCGTCACGTAGGGAAAAGTTTGGGAGTTTCGCCGAGGAGTCCGGTGTTCGTGTCCCGTGTGAAACCACAAGTCAAGGTTGATTTATTTGCCATGTAACTTCCGTAGTGAAGTAACAGCACTTCCAGAGTTATTTTAACCAAAACCACAATCTTTTTCTAAAGCTAACTAAATAGTTTTGTCACGGAACTTATGTAATTGAGTTACGGCACTTCTGGTGTCATTTTAACCCAAATCAGGATCTTTTCCTAAACCTAAGTAGTTTTGTTGTCTAAGCCTAACCAAGTTGATCTTTTTCTAAAACTGACACACATCATGTGTTGTTGAAAGTCGTGCTGAGTGTCACAAAAAAAAAGGAAATTTGTGTCTACAAAGACTACAATTTGAAATTCAAATCAAATCTGAGGGTGTTGAGTTAGAAAGAAGTGAGTTAACCAGGCCTCCTCTCTGCTTGAGGCGAGCAGCTACTAGCATAACAAATATCTCTGACTGAACTGTTGGCGGTCAAGTTGCATCGTGGGTAATTTAAGCTTTGACAGAAGAAGAATGTGTGGAATGAAAAAAACATGATAGTTCTGGTTCTGCTGCATCGATGTTCATCCTGTCTTTTTTTTTAATGATTCTTGTCATGGTTGTGAAAGATTGCTCTCATGGTTGAAACAAAGTAATGTTGACTGTTGGTATGAGACAGGACATAAACAAATAGCTGAATGTCAAAAGTGACAAATAAATCATTTACAACCACAACAAAAAAAAGATCTTAGTTGCAAAATATTTGGAGATGCCTGAGTCAATAAGCTCAATCATTGACAAAGCAGCATTTATAGAAGTATGTGATACCATTGGTGTGTTCCTCAGATTCCCTCGGCCAATTTTGAGTCTACCAACACTGACAGGAAAAGATAAAAAATGTCTGATGTTATTTGATCCTGCATTAGACTGGCTGTCTGCTCTATACAGCTGTGTGTATTGTGTGTGTGGGCTATAAATTCTTTATCTCATGAGTTTTCCTCCTTCTGCCAGCTTTACTTTACTTTCATAAACCAAGCTAACGCTGGCAGACTGATTGGCTGCTTCTATGCTCGAATCAAGCAAACAGGTACAGTACGGTCTATGTCCCCTGTGATCATTACGTTTCCACAGTGTGTATTGTGAAATCCAAGATTTTTTTTAATGATCCCGGAAAAGGTTTAATCCTCTGTAATACTTTATCTTACACGTGTTCACATTATACAAATTGGAGCACTGGTTGGATTATCAGTGGGTTATTTTAAAAGGGCCAGACTGGGTCAAATTTTCTGGGACATTTTGTTATTCCAGAACGCAAGTTTTGGGAATAAGATGAATTGGGAAAGAGTAAGGAAGCTACAAATGTGTTTGTTGACTTTAAAGGACCACTGTGTAGCATTGAAGGGATTTATTAGCAGCAATTGAATATAATATTGATAAGTATGTTTTCTTTAGTGTGTAATCACCTGAAACTAAGAATTGTTGTGTTTTTGTTACCTTAGAATGAGCTGTTTATATCTATATACGGAGCCGGTCCTCTTCCTTGAGGCGGCTGCCATGTTCCTACAGTAGCCCAGAACGGACAAACCAAACACTGGCTCCAGAGAGGGATGTTCACGTTTTCATGTTGGCCACCGTAGTTCTCCTAAACGCTTAGCACACAGGAGAAGTTTCAATTGGTTGCAATCTGCAACCTCACTGCTAGATGTCACCAAATCCTACACACTGCACCTTTAAGCTTTAACCTTTACATTGTAATGACATCCATTGAGATTCAAAGTTTGTGTTTGATCTTCAGCAGCCATGGTGAAATAAATACATATAAAAAGGGTCGCAGTTGGTATGGTCGTGGTTGTAATCCTCATTATTACAATGTCAACAGGCTGCTGTTTAACAAGTAATGCTTAGATTGTTTACATTTTAGTTTAGCATCTTGTGTCTAGCATGCTATGTATAATGTTTTGTGTCTAATGGCATATTTAAATCTGCACCAAAGTGGTGGATCAATCAACTTAACTCGAAGTTTTTGCATTTCATCCTGTTGGGAACATGAATGCCTGTATCAATTTTATGGCAAACTATCCAATAACTGTTGGGAAACGTCACTATGAATCAAAAATGTCAAACTAGGATTCATTGGCATTGGGATACATCATCTAGAAACCATGAATGTTTGAAACTAACTAACTTGGACATGTTTAGCAGCACAATATAAAAAGTCAAGGGATCACCAGACTCATTAGGATATATCATCTGGGGACCATGAATTTCTGTACGAAATCTCTGGGGCCAAAATTGTAGAAAGACCGACATTGCTGTCTTTAGATTCCAGTTGCTATTGTGGCTAAAAAAATAATCAACACCCATTAATAAGGATAAGATAAGATGGACAATAAACAGTGTGCATGAGTCAATATATTTGCCAGATCCCAATCAGGACAGGGATAAATTTAAACCTCATCAAACATCAGCGATAACTCAAAATACTGTATTTGTACTTACAGCTGAATTTGTATCAGAGAACATCGCTGCGTTTATTCCTCATAGCAACAAGTTTCACAGATTCCTGAGAGAGTAATTACTAATCACTATATCCTCTCTTGGTAATACTAATGCCTTCTGGAGTGGGTCTCATAGTCAAAAATATTGTGTTTTCATCACAGATTCAAATGGTTTTGGCTGTTTGTTCAGCATAAACATTGCAAACAAAAGCAAATTGCTATATGCTTTTGCAGACGGTTAATAAAGCCCTACTTACTCAGTAAAATGATTCTCAATAAAATGTTTTAATTGAAATTTAATTGCTCGTGTGCCGCAGGTAGAGTTTTTCACAGGCTACCTAATCTCCTAAATACATGTCGCCAGCAATGCTCTAACATAATAACTAGTGTTTTAAGCTTCTGCAGTGTGTTTACCTGTAAAAAACGTTGCATCAGCAAAGCTCATCCCGCTAGGATTTGTGTTAGTTTATGCTAAACCACTTTGTAAACCAATAAATAAAAATTATACTCAATTATAATCCGTATTGTTAGACTGTCTCTTCTCCAAGGCGTCATGCAAATCACTTTATTGTAAGACAACAAGCAATTCCAGCTTTATCGGTGTGTGTCCCCCACGTGTTCAGCTTGCCACCTGGGTGTTTTAGGTGTGGATCAGCACAGGAACACAAGCTTTCCTGGCGGAACTCAAGCTTTGTGTGTCTGTAAGCCAGTGCCTTTCCGTACATGGGAGTAAATGGCGGATTATGCATGAAGCGCCCTCGCAGCAAAGCAGTCAGACAAGGTGACCCCGGAGAACAAGGCTGTGTTTGGAAGATATGGAGATCAGCGTGGTCATCCATGACCGCCAGTCTTCTACTTTGCACACCACCTTTTTCCAATTCCAGTTGAAATTCAAGATAGCCTTCACAGCATCCCCACGAAGCATTCACACATTTACAATTTTATCTCCACCATTACTAAGTGGCATTTTATTCATACAAGGATAGTTATTTGCCTAATAAAGGGAAAGATTCATTGAGGATTATAATCATGGTTTAAATCCCACTGAGAATGTAACTCCCACCAAGAAGCATATGAGGAATTAAGGTTATTTAAGACATGTCTGCACTGGAATTATTACAAGCTTTTCCTGGTCATGTTAAGAGTATTGTGAATCAGAAACATCTAGAAAAATCATAAATGGCCAAGAGTCCAACTCCCCTGCTGGCAATTTGCTATATTTAAAAGGAAAAGCTCAACCTAGTGCACATGGCACAATGGGAAACATGCATAATTCAGTATTACCATTCTAGTCGTTGCCAGATATGTTGTGGGTGTAAAGCAGAACAGAGTACACCGGTGACAACTGCCTTTTGCCTTTCAAAATTTGTTGGCACAAAAATATACATTTTCTTCTTCTTTGACGAATCGATCATGTCAAGTACACCTGGAATGTCACACAGTTGCACACAAAATACTGTAGACTTGAAATGTGAGAACACATACGGGAAAATGTGACCTATATCAAGCAGGTATAAACAGGAGCAATGAGTACACGGTGTGCATCTCGTTTCTTTCTGGATTGCTTCTGAGGAAACAACCGTAGCAACCTGATCTCATGGGAAGGCGTATAAATAGCACCACATTTCAGGGATGTCATGATAACACATTTAAGGCTTTTCACGCCACATCGTTACCGTGAAACAGTCGCGGCACCAGTTATGTTTAGGCAACAAAACCACTCAGTTGGGTTTCGGAAAAACATCATGGTTCGGCTTAAAATATGTATGGAAACAACATAATGTAAGTATGGAAAATGCATCAGGATCATCACTTAGTATCTTTAAAATAACTTAACACTTTTGAACATGAACACCAAACTCCTGGTTGAAAGTCCTGTGTTTGTTGGACCCCTCCACCTCTCACCTCTTGCTCACCATAAGCAGTGTTCCTCGCTTTTAATTCTGCATCATTAGCTCTGAGCGGACCATAGTCACGCGGAGGCATTTACATTGCAGTCAGTTCAGGCATGAAATGACATGTCAAAGGCAAGAACTGCGTTATTATTGCACGCGAAACAGGCTGCTGGAAGCGGACACTCTCTTGCCGATACCCCGGAGCAACTACCCAATACTGCTACCCAAAAAATGTGTTCCTCTCCACATTAGTGAATTAACAGTTAGTTTGGATCTCAGTATTATCACTGGATGAAAACACAAACATAAATGTATACAATAACCCAAAATTGTTAATATAATAATTACTCTCAAATTGTATCACATGAATGTGGTCACTATTTTAGGTGCCTGGCAGATACACCATTAATAACAGGAATATAATAAACGAGTTGCGACTATAAGTCCACGCCAACCCTTGTGGACATACAATTACGAGAACCAAATTAAAAAAACTCCCTGATGCAGTTAGTGTCCATCATGTCATGCATGCTCACGCTTGTGGGCAGGTCTGTATATCGCAGTTAACTATTGACAACTGTCAACTGCTGTGCAGCCCAAAATAGTTACGCTTTGGCTCCGGAGCAATAAACTTTCAAGAGTCCTCAACTTTTTTTTTGCTTTTGTTCCGACACCTTTGAGAGATCATTTCTTTTATTTCTGTTCCCTTAAGATGCCTCCTGAAATCATGTCAGAGTGTTCAAAGCAACTCAGGCTGATGCTGCCCTATTTCAGTGACAAGACAGGCAAGGGAGCAGTATTCTACTCAAAAACAATGATCCGCTGCGGAGATACTCTCAATACTCTCTCTTTCTGTGGCGTGTGGAGTGTGAGAGGGTGGATTCACTCACGGTGCTACAAAGCTGAGCTTCAACAAAGTTTAGGCATCAAGAAGGAATCCCCTCACTCAAAAGACAATCTTTGAAAGTGAGGTTCTTATCCCTCTCCATTGGTGGCTACTTAAACTGCGATATCACTCAGTCCGACTCTGCCAAACATCCCCACATGGCGAGGGACACACACACACACACACACACACACACACTCAAAAAAGCTTTGGAAGCTTTTTGAAAGCAAACAAAGCAGACTTAGCCTACTGTAAAGCCACTTTCTGATGTGTCATCACTGTCCTCTCCTAAACCTTCACCCTGCTCAACCCCATATTAGTCTTGTCTGAAATTCACCTTATTGCGGTGAAACTCACCACAGGCCACCCACTGACACTCTCCTCATGCAGGGTGGAATTAACAACTCACACTCACACCGCGTTCCAAAAGGAAGTTTGAAAGCCAAGTAATTATCGATGGAGGTGTGAGCCAAGGGCAGCAGGCTCTCTCTGTGAAGTCTGCTCGGGCTGCAAAGCATTGTGACCTCCGTTTCTCTCTCTTATGCAACACATGTATTGTATAAAAAATGGAAGCAATGTGCTGCAGTGGTTTCATAATTTAGTGAAAGAGCCAAAGCCTCTGAAGACTGTGTCCTTTTTTTATTTTTAAGTGGCGATGGTTTTCAATGTCGGCGAAGTGTAGTACAGTAAGTAATCGCCAAAGTGTGAACTCAAACTATGAATCTGCATTAAATTAAAATGTATCCATAGATGTAAAACTCATGTATTTAAACTCTTTAGTAGTTGTGCTTGCTTTGTGTTTGCACAACACAATCTCAAAACAGTTCGTGAAATTGTCACATAACTTAATCTATTTGATTTGTGCACAAAGACACAAATGTCCCTTTTTGTTTGTGACGCTCAGCAAGACTTTCAACAATTTTCCTCTGAATGTTCGGCAGAACGATGGCGGGTTGGGTTCAAATAACACTGGAAGTGACGTAACTTAAGTACGGAAGTTACATGACAAAAACTACTTAGTTAGGTAGGTAGGTTCTTTATTAGCTTCAGGAAAAGAACGCGATTTGGGTTAAAATAACTCTGGATATGCCGTATCTTATGTACGGAAGATACGTGACAGATAAATTCACACGGGACACGAACACCGGCCTCTTGGGTAAAAGTTCTGTGTGTTTGACCCACCCATCCAGCCCGACCTCCTCCCTACTTGGTGTTCGTCGCTCTCTATAGTTCGCAGTTCACAATTACTTAATTGATTTTGTGCTGACCATCATGAAAAAAAATTAAATTTGTGTCTATGTACATGAATCAATATATTAAATTTCGTGACTATTTCACAAACTGCTATGCAACTAGTTTGCAAAATGTTTGGATACATGGCCCCGCCCGTGGCATCACCTTAAACTGCCGTTTTTTGCCAATGTCTTAGCAATTGCCTTTTTTCAAAGCTAGCAGCCCTGAGGGCAACATTAGAAATCACTCTGAGTTATGTTTCTTTCCACCTGATGAATATAAGTCCAACATTCATTCTCCCTTTAGCCTTGGTTTAGTGTTCATCAACTCCTGAGAAAAGAATATTTGGCTCTTTAGCTGTTAAGATGCTTTAATATCTTCACACAAACTGTCTCTATGCTGTTTGGTGTTAGGCAGGTAGCTTTCAGTGAGTTTAACAGCTTGTTCTGCTGCTTCTGCTGGAAACGGAGATGATGAGAGTGTACAGAAAGGAATATACAGTAAATGTGTCGGAAAACCAAAATGCCTCTTTTAGCTCTTTAACTGCAGCTTTTTTGTAAAATCTGGAGCGAAAACATATCCCTGTGAGTGACCCATTAGTCATTTGATTGAATGGTAGAGTAGAGTACATCTGTAGTTTTATGTTAATGTTCATTTGAGATGTTTCATAGAGATTAATTGATCATTAACCAGCAAATTGTTCAGATCAGACGTGTTTCTAGGATTTGAAAAGAGCTGGGACTAACTGACAATTAACAACGAAGAAGAAACACATTTTTCTTTTTCTTTTACTTTACTTTTAGTTTACTTTTCAACCTGCCCTGTAAGAGTCAGCTTGCTGTAATTAGTTGTTAAATGCTGTCAAGCAGGGAAACAGAGCCTGTCATTGTAACACAATAATCCTTTTTGATGTGACAATATGTCATGAATTGTAATAGTTATTTTTTTACCTTTTCCTATTCTTCTCATAAAAAGTGTAAAAGATTACACTGGTGTTTTAAAGGAATAGTGTCACATCAAATATGCTTATTGTCTCTCTTAACGAGAGCTAGATGAGAGGATTGATACCATCTTATGGTAAAAATGGTAAAACCAATTAGCTTAGCTTAGCTTACTGTAGAAGAAAGATTTGAAACAGGGCCGTCTCTCTCCAAAGGAAACTACGCACCTCCAAAGCTCACTTATTAACATGTTATATCTTTTTTGTTTGACAAAAAGTGTAAAGACGACATTTTACCCTTTTACGAGGGTTACTATTTTCCGGCCATATTGGATATTAGAATCTTAAAAGGGCCAGTGTATAGCATTTAGGTTGATTTGTCTTATCGGCAAATATCACATCCATAAGGCTAGAGTGCTTCAGATCACTCCTAATATCCGTCTGTTCTTTGTTGCACTACAATATATTTTTGACTATAAGGTGGAATGAGGTGTATAACATCTGTTTACATCCCCCTCGTGCACTTCAATGTCGCCTGTATTACTTTTGGTTTTGTGTTTTCTTTTCTTGTTATGTTTGGTGTATGTTGTTTTATATAGCTACAATATATTAAAATTATAATTTTTCAATATGACTAATGTGTTTATATTATATATAAATGTATTATACTACTTGAACTATGATTAAAAAAAACATTTATGGAGATATTTTGGCAGAAATGGAATATAATATTAATACAATAGTATTTTTTTAAGTATATAATCACCTGAAAACAAGAGTCGTTGCATTATGGAGCTGTTTCAGTTCACTCACCGCTAGATGACACCAAATCCTACATACTGCACCTTTAAAGAATATTCTGTAAATAGATGCATTTGAAAAAGACAGATAAAAATGTAGTCAACATGAAGCGATAATTCATTTTCTATCCTCAGAAATACATAATTTACACTTTCAAATAAAGCAGACGATGTTAACTGTTTTATTTGAGCTGAATTAAGTTATTTCCATTCTTCTGACATTCCAGGGAAGAAGTTGGTAATCATTAATTAGTAAATTAGAATTGGGAATAAGAGGCTCTGCTCATAAACTACTTCATGCGTGTGAGTAAAATCAGCCTACGCATGATACTAGTTAGACATTTGCTGTCTCACAGCAGAAAACCATCATGGTACAGTTTACAATATTTGTTGTGTGTTGAGAAGGATGTTGATGTGTTTAATCACCTAACAGTTTTCCAGCTGCTGAGACTTCAGGCTTTTAATGCTCACTTGTGCAAATGTGCCAATTAGATGCCAACACAACCTGCAGATCTGCCAGGGTTGTTTTTTAAAATCCCATCGTTTTCATTACAGTTAGAAGAGTGCCAGAGTTCCCTTTTTTGGATCCATCTATAAAGAGCTTTTTTCTTTGAGGATGCCACAACGCATCACAAGGTTATACCTACACAACACTTTGACCATGATGCTCTTATGTGTTATTTCCTTTAAACTGCAACGCATCAAAGAGATGCCATTACACCAGATAGAATGCAGGAGCACGTACGATGTGGAACTGGGAGATGATTCACCAGCTAACACTGGCAGAAAGATTTAATCATCCGTAACTATTTGCGTGCAGAGGATGTCAATCAAGGCTAAATTTGCCTCCTGTTCCACACCAGCGTCACATCTTTTCTTTTCAAATGTGAAGCACAAATGGAAAAAAAGAACATGGAACTTTTGTTCATTTCAGATTCTAAATTTGTCTTTGACACTGTCGTCTACGGAGACCTTCTCCTAGTGTTCATATAAAAGTTTAATGAGGGTGAGGGTGCATATGAATATTAACTATTATTACCAGTAGGCCTATATAAAGGCAATTGGGGGCAGCAGCCGGTGGTCTACTGGTTAAGATGCATACCATGCAACTACAATGTCCCTGGATCCGCTTCACCTGGAGACCTTTGTTGCATGTCATAGGACAAAATTGAATTTCAACCTGATGATGGCACTTGATGAAACATCATGGTAATCCATCCAATTGTTGCACAGATATTTCAACATGTTCTCATCCCACCTCGTCACATTCTGATGCTTTGTCAGACTCCTCTATGTCACTTTTTTGGTTGCAGTAAACATGTGCTTAATGTTGCGAATTAAACAAAAACACTTATTTAGGTTTAGGCAACAAAACCACTTAGTTAGGCTTAAGAAAAAACTACTTGGTTGGACTTGAAATTACTATGTTAAGTACAGTGAAAATGTGACTTGAAGTTGTGAACACGGGACACGAACAAACAGCTGATCGTAAAGTGAAAGTTAAACGTAATGCACGGGACACAAAAAGCGTTTTCTTGGATGAAAACCAAGTGTTGTTGGATACACCCCCCCCTCCTGCCCGCGCTATGTGTGTCTTTCGCTCTTTAAACTACGTCACCGCAGCACTTTCCCTGACTGTTTACTGTTGCCACAGTTGGGTTTGCATTCTAGTCAATGAAAAGCCTGGTGTGTCTCATATCGGTGCTTAAGGGTATATTGTGCGTTGGTATTGAACACCGAAGATGACAAAGTCTCGGAATTTGACGCCCTGGGAATGAAAATGGGCTAGATATTGATATTGATGCATGAAAAAGTCAGGAGATCATAATCGTCATTAGGATTCATCCTCTGGGGACCATAAATGTCTGTACAAACTTTCATGACAGTCCATCCAATAACTGTTGAGGGACTTCATTCTAGACCAAAGTGTTGGAGCGCCTCATCAACAGACATACATCGCCATTCATAGTGCCAAAAGTTTCAAATTGTCAGCAGAGGATGGCATTGATGAATTCTGATATTTAAAGAGAAGCAAATGATTGTTCTGTTGTTTATTTTAGTGAATACTTCATTTGAACATGGTTAGATTTATTGTGTACCAACATACATTGAAAGCTTACAGTATGTCCCCTTATGAAAAATACATCAGTCAGGTCCTACTGGAACCTCCAGAAATAGGCCCATCTCTCATATCAGCAGGCAACCTCGCTGCACCGAGCGTTTTACATAAAATACATAACAACAGCAACCTCTAAAGCTCCACACGTTCCTTCCAACCCTTGTTCTGGGGAAGATGCAAGAAAAGGAAAAGCTCATTTAAGCTCCATCGTCTACCTCACTGGACATTAGTACAGAACTTCATTGCAAACAATGAATAATTAAAATGAAACTTTGCGAGCACTCATCATTTCATTGCGACGCCAACATGCAGTGATGCAACTAATGAGATGTTGGTAATGGACCGAACTCTCCCACAGGTGCTGTTAAAGGCTGGGGCTTCAACAGTTTTGGTGGAGCCGGGAAATTGCCTCGCCGTGAGCTTCTTACCCTGATGAGCTTCGGTTCCTTCAAAAGGAAATGCAGAACCATCATGATTTTGGCTCTTCTGCTTTGCATGTCGCGAAGATGCAGCACTTGTCACTCGTTTTTGTGCACAGACAGATATTGCTATTTTGGTGTCTGAATGTCAATAATATAAAAGTGTTTTTGGATTTATTTAAGTACAAAGTGGTGTTTCATTGTCTCCTCTTATACTTGAAAGGATGTCAGATATAACTCTAACGTCACGCAGATACCACATAGAAAAAAATATGCGTGTCTGTATGTTGCATCTGTCATTGCTTATTTACTCAAACCTCTTTGAGATACTTTTAGAATATATTTTAATGCATTCACACCCCATCGGAGGTTACTTTTGAGATACTTATTAAAAGCCAATTTGCTACCTTTTAATCATTTTCCTTGACTTGATGTGTAATTAGTTAAATAATAATTGTCATTCCAAAATAAAGGTGTTGCTGTACTGGCTATGTAGCAGTATTTAGATTGCTCTACACTTTCATGATGAATTCCCTCAGCTGTCCAGGAGCAATTCATCGACCTAAATCACATGACTGCATAAAAACACATCGGAAACATGACAGCTGCTAGCAGTTACAACGGCAATACAACAATCAATGTGGAATTAGGTCAGAAAAATGAGGAGATGCTGATCGCTGTGTTCAAGAGCCCCACATTCTAAAACAATATGTCCCTTTTCCTTATTTAATATTTTCCACAGGAAACTTGCTCCTATATTGTCTGTACTGCATAAGCTACACAATCATTTTATATTTTACAATTTAGATATCTCATTTCCTAAACCTTCTCTTTTCTTCGGGATGTGTGAAACATCTAATTGAACTGTGGAACTCTCTATAGAGCTGTTTTGCAAAGCGAACGAAATTAAAATTCGCCTCACTAAGGACAATAATTATTCACTGAGGGGGTTTTCTCTGAATGCCAGCCACTGCACATGCGGCATGAATTCAAGTGGATTCAAATGAAATACCCAAAATGAAACTGTGTTTACATGACAACAATATTTGTGGGATATATGCAAACTGTAAGCTGGGAAACATACTTAATATTTAGTGTACTTCATCTGAAGCCTTGTTCCAATACATTCAAGCACATTAAGATAATAACATGTTGCCGTATTAGATTGCATTATATTGCAAGTTAGTTTTTTTTTCCTCCATGCTTTGTAGGTGGTCATGGCTGCTGATCCTGAGTCCTGTATACCTCCCACAGAACACCTCGGGGAACATGATCGCAAGGCGTTTTAGAGATCCACAAAACATATCTGGACTGGATTAGCTAATTCCCCTGACGTGAGCATTGGGAACTGGTCCACTTGTCAAACATTTTAAACATGAAATCGCACTGTAAATCCAATCGTTACCGGCCGCGACAGCCATGCTGGTATTGTTTTCACCTTGTGAGTCAGTGTGTGAGTCATCGTGGCAAAATGGTGTCCTGGAGATATAGCAGGAACTACCACAGAGGCAGTTTAGTGCATCTGTCTGTGGACAGATTTTGTCACCGAGATAGCATCATAACCACGCAGGTGTCTAGTTGAGATCCAAATGCAGGCCGAATTCGAAGATATTTGTGGTCCAAGCAAGGGCGTCCGGAAGTAGGGGGGTAGGAATTGGAAAAGGGGCTATTGGACCCCAACTCTACGCCCCTGGTCCTATTTGGTGTCGCAGCTAGTGTGATCCCATCTGAAGATGGTCTCTAGTTTGCTTTTTTTCTTTTACTGTCCTGTCTACCAGCACTTAAGGTGTGTACTTTTTTAGTACAACGACCTCCAGTTTTGTTGATTTCTTTGGCTAGATGAGTATGAAAAACTTGGAAAGGAACATTTTGTAGCAGATTTAATTTGCCAAGTTTGGAGAGAAGGCATAAAATTTAGTTTTAGACTGAGTGGTAAAATACTGTTTAATTTTGTAACTGAATGAAATGTTTGACCACGGCAACTGTATTTTTAAAGTCTTATAAACCCATGGGGGTTGGGCACTTTGTGTTAATGACACGGAAATAAAGAAATCAATCAATCAGGCTGTTGTTTTTTTTTTCATATTGATGAAAACTAAAAGAATATATTGAATAAAAAAATACAGCCGCTTGAGTCACAGCAGAGTGTGGGTTCCAAAAACCTCATGGAATGAAGCTTAATTGTCATTGAGACATAATCGCCTGTACTGGAGCATATGGGTCCAGCAGAGTAGTGTGCAGAAGGTGCCAACACATGGCCACTTCATGAGCCTAACAAACAGTAAATCTCTGAGGAACTTATGAAATGTGAACGGCACCAAAACTGACAGCTCTGAGGCGTATTTAAAAAGGAGGTGCCTGAAGTTTGTGCATCTGTTTGACCAAACGTTACGCCGTCTAAACTCAATGTGCATTTCATATATCAGGACACACTAGACATAATGAAGTGTACATATGGGTATTCTGAATAAAATCACGTTTGTGTGTAGTTGTGTTGAGGTTTCCCCCCCAACAGTAAACCTTTTAAAAACACATTAGAATGACTATTAAAGGCTCAGAGCTCAGGTTTCTGGCAACATCAACATACTGTCAACATAATCCCAAAATAATTTGTGCTGTGAAAGTGCAAAACGTTCTCATTCCCAATTCATTAAACACTGACACTTGATCAATAGCCCTATGCTTCAAACTATGACACACTAGTTTCCCCTGTAGTGTCAGTTTTGAGTGTGTAAGGGAGGGCGTGTCAGGTTACGCTTGTAACATGCATATTGTCCTTTCAAAATAAACTTCTGTGTTAACAGGAAACATACAGTATCAGCTCATTACTGTCGTATGTGGAGTGTGAATTAACAATTGGAACCCAAACGCAGAGAGACAGGCAGGAACGTAGTAAAATAAAAGCGAGCTTTAATTATAAAAAGCTGAAAATCCAAACAACAAAAAAAAGGCATGGAGGGGAACAAAGTACCAAAGAACAAAAAAAAGCAAACAACAAGAAACCAAACAGGACAAAACCAAAAATTACAAACCAGGGAAACACGAGGAACACCAGGATCAGGGAACATCAAAACGGAGGACAAGGTAGACTGGGCTGGAAAGACAAATGACCCGACAAGGACAGAGGGGAACACACAAGCTTAAATACAAGACATGGTTACACACAGGTGAAACAAATCAGGGCGGGGCAGACAATCAACAAAAGGCAGGAAAACAAACAAAGGTGGGAAGTAAAACCAGACAAGACACAGGAGGAGTGAATTACCAAAATAAAACAGGAAACAGAAAACCAAACACAAACCAAAATCACAAACATAACTAATAACAGACAGAACATGACAATTACATGCATATGCTTTCTTTTCAAAATAAACTTCCAATGTAGGTTTACTTATTTAAAGGTTTAAAATGTACGTTTGTTACATGGAATAACTACGCTTGTTACGTAACTGATGTTCGTAAAGTCTGGAAGTAATAAAACTATGGTAAAATAACAATGTTGACTTTGTTGTCCTGTGTTTATTGAAGAATATATCGAGAATTTTATATACAGTATACATACTATATCATTATGCACTTGACATTACTAAGCAATAGATTACAACTGTTGCTTGATGTGTTTTCAGTTGCAGTGGATATCCTCCTGGTGTCTGGGATAGTGTGCACACAACTAATGAGATCTTACCTGCATTGCCTTGGGGTCCGCAGCTCCATGAGACTCTCTGCGAGTCTCTGAATTATGCGTGTACACACATACACACTATTAAAGCACATATGTACATGCACTCCATTGAGCCCATATGTTGGTCATCATAATTAGAATTTTTAATTGGAGTTGCCGCATGCTACTGGAGGGATCAGTGAGGTTCAACAGCAGATTCAAATTAACTCCATAAATATATTTTATATTTTTAAATCTCAGAATGCTCATTAGTGTGGTCACCGCACTTAGCAAGTTAGGTAAGAAAAAAAAAAAGAAAATCACATATAGATCACATAGATCAGCCTGTTCTCATTCCCAGGGCGACAAAACCCATCTGCCTCAATATTAAGCGCTCAGGGAAAGTGCAGCAGGAGTGTGGTGACACAGCGTTAACAACGAAAAGAGACACCGGGTGGGCGGGAGGAGAGGATGGATGTCCAACAAACACAAGGCTTTCATCCAGGAGACCGTTGTTCATGTCCTGTGCTTCACGTTACAATCAGCTGTTCGAGTTGGGATGAGAACACATAGGCAGTAAATTATAGCAACAACCAACATAAAATACTAGAAAGGCCTTTAGCATAGCTGCAGAGCTCCTTGGCATAGACTCTATAAGTCTCTGGATCTCCATTCTTTCAAAAGACATTCCCTCATTTGGCGTTACGGTAATGGTTGTGGAGAGTGCTCTTTAACACATGGGGCCCAAATTAATGTTTTTTATGGGACAATGACATATTTTCTTATAATTCAAAAATCATGGACTGTGTGTTTCTCCTCAGATTTTTAGAAAAATGTCTTCGAAGAACTCCTTCCTGTCGCACAACTCCAACATATCATGTTTTAATCCCCAAAGATTCTCAGCTCTCTCTCATGACTGCAGTTAGAAAAAGTCAGCTGACAGATCCCCCTGGTGAACTAAACTTACAAGTTAAAGTTCTGTTAAAGTAGCTGAGATGGCTTGTAAAGGGAGATCATTATTTTTAACTGGCCACACCATTTCAGTCGATTTGCATAAACCAGCAGTGGACTTTTCGCCAGTACAGTACGGCGGAGAGTGCCTAACACGTCCCTTAAAAGTCTCTCCCGTGGATCTAAATACAGACGTCTCTTTCGTCAAATTCCCGATTGAAACATTATCAACTTGAGCGGTCTTTGAATGAAGCTCCTGCCATCCGTGCCCTAAAAATGAAACCTCTTTCAAAGTCACTTTGATTTCAGATCAAGATGACCTGCTCAGCATTTTTATAAATGTAACACAGCATGATACAGTAGGTCAACTGTGTGGAAGCACGAGCGTTCATTATCTGTCTATTCTTTAATTCCTTTAATTCAAAGTTACTGTGACTGGTTATGAAACAGTTTCAATTTAATACGGATTCCTCTATATGACCTACATACGTAAACAAGACTATCAGCGAGAAGATTTGCTATTTCTATATAGTTATTCCTAATGCTTGTCATTCTGATGAAATCATGCAGCTTCACCAGAAACGTCTTCAGCTCCAACTTGGCCTCCGGCAGTGACCAGCC
>CAKALG010033176.1:0-11198 GCA_916700815.1 Helicolenus hilgendorfi | reverse complement strand
GAGGTGGTGCGCGTCAAAAACACACACTTCCACGTTAACTGCTTCACCTGCCAAGGTAAAAAAAAGCACCGACACACACACTCAAAACATGCTTCTGTATATTCAGTGCACGTTAACACCTCCTCACATGCACACACATGTACACATCAGCTTCCCTTCTGCACTCCCACACTCACACACACACACACAACGTTTCATATTCATTTATTTGTCTATCTTGGACTAAAGCCTGTGCTTCCATGTGTGGATTCCACCCACATCAATTTGCATAATTAAATATTAAATAATTGCCAAGGACTCAGACAAGAAGGAACCAGCACAATTGAATCAATGATGGCTTCACAGAAATAGAAACTGAGCTATGACTTCACCAGGATCAAAGTCGATCACAAACTGTTTTATATTTAATAATATTGAAGAAAAAAAACAGTCAGTGACAAAGGAGCGTCAGTAATTGGACGACACTGTCACCAAGAAACGAAAGGTGACGTGATATCTCCACAGTGAGCAGAAGGTGGGAACATCTTTGATCTTTTAAACATTAGAGGTGGTTTTTGTCTAAATATCCCAGCAGCCACTGCAGCACAATTATGGAAGTGAGGTAGATGGCAGTGAACTTACATCCCGCCAAATCTGGTCCGCGATTATGTGACAGGTGGATATCTCAGGAACGTTTTCCTGTGGGGAGTTTCTTAAAATTTGACACAAGCGTCCACTTGGACTCATGAACTGATTCGATTTTGGTGGAAAAAGGTCACTGGGACCTCACAAAAAACGTTTTTTTTTTGGCCATAACTCAAGAATTCATATGCTAATTATGACAATTTCACACAAATATCTAACAGGATAAAATGATGAAGTGATTTTACCTGTCAGTGGAGGCATACAACCATGAACCATAAATCTGTTTTTGTTTTGCACTTTTAATGTATATGCATAACAAAAGCATCAAAATAGTCTAATAGAGATTGTTTATCATACTTCATGCATCTCAGGCAGATCTGTATGTATGTTAGCTTTCTTGCTGAGAGTTAGATGAGAAAATGTATACCACTCTCTCCACTAGGTTTTGGGTTATTGCAGAAAATAAGCTCTGTGGCAAACAAACGTTTATGATACTTACACGTTTTGTTCAATAAGGTAATCTTCACAAAATGAACACCACTTTTATGATTTTTCAAACTCAAATGTCAGCGGCAGAAGTAAAAAGCTACCGTTAAGCTATAAACGAACTACACCACGGTCACGGGAACGCGGGTACACACAACGAGGATGTAAAGCCGGACGAGTCGGCGTGATGTACTCATTTAGCAACTTGTTAGCGACCACCTTGTTTAAGACTCGTAAACGCTTCAAAATTCACTAGTGGTGTATTTATTGACGTATTTTATAGCGTTGAACAAAACGTTAAAATCTCTTTGTACAAATTTTCAGGCATCTAACAAAAACACAATAAAAAAAACATTGACTTTTGAAAGTGCTAAAATGCACCTTTAAGTTGAGTGTAAATAAAAATGCAATGCTTAATGCTCCACGTGGAAATGAATAATAGATAGACAATGTTTGAACAGCACAAGCAAAAAATTGCATTTGTGTGTGTTTGTGTTTGTGTGTGTCTGCGTGCGAGCACACACATATGAGTTTTTTTGTGTGTCTTTGCATGTTTGAGCTCCACCAGTGAGCAGGTGGGACAGGACGCACAAACAGAGGTCTGGAGTCAGCAGCTAGCTGAGCAGTGCAGTCAGCAGCTTTTCCTCCCGTATAGTCACACTCCAACCAGCTAACCTCCTTTTCACAGGCCGGGACCCACGCAGTCCCACGGCGAGCTCTTTTCTACGTTTGATCTGCCAGTAACATCGCCCGGATGCACTCAGCCACAAAGCACCAGAGAGGAGGGCTTTTTCTATTTTATGTCATGCTTCATTTCAGATCTTAAAAATAAACCTGAGCTGAAATAACAGCTTTGTTTTGTTTGGTTGAATAATTGACTGATTGTTTGCTCAGTCGAAAACAGGACGCGAGCCAGACGTATTGACAGAAGTGGTCTCTCTTTGATATGAAAGTATTTATTATTATGGACAAATGATCTTGCAGAGTAAGCTTAATGACTTTTAGCTAATGGACCGTGGGCTGAGGAGACGTCAGCTCGGAGGTGGACAAGAATCAAACCGTCAGCTTTTAGTACACAGGCGTCTTATTTGTTCTGTCTTCTTCCCTCCCCCTCGCTGTCGCTCTCTTGTCTCACATGCTTTTGTTTGTAGCCGTGAATGTCAGGGAGTTTTAATGCGTCTTTGTTTGGTAAACAGTGTAATCTAATGTTATTTGGGATTGAAGAGAGATTGGGATAATTGAGAAATAGAAACAGATGAGCAGAGTGAGATGAGACAGTAGCCCTGTGTGTTGGTGTGTTTTTTATTGGGTAGTGTAGTGACTCATTTAGGTATTATGGCCTAAAATGTAAGTCCTGTTTTTAGAGTAGTAATTAATACTGGGGATGTCAATCGATTAAAATACTTAATCATGATTAATCGCATGATTGTCCATGATTAATTGTGGTTAATCACACATTTAATCACACAATGACCGCAATAACCAGCCAGGAATATCTGCTTTTTTGTTAATCCAACAGCTGGATATGAAAGGGATAAAGGGATGATATGGTATAAACGATTTGTCTCAGTCATTTTTTTCCAACATGAAATTACATTTGCAGCAGCTTTACACCTTTCATAACAGTAACTATAATATACCAACCTCCATACAAGCCGTTCCTACAAGTAAACGCATCACGTGGGACATTTTGAATTTAATTTTTGATTTTTGTTTTCTGTCAGCGCGATAAGATAAGAACAAAGCACAGAATGAATACCAATGAAGTTTTCAAGGCTGATCACTCATAAAAAAAAAAAAAAATGCAACTCTGCAAATAATATCTTTCTCTTCTCATAAAAATCTCATAAAATATGCAAGATGTTCATAAATTTGCCCTCGTTTATAAAGCGAATGATGCCACTTTTTTTTGGAATACTATGTCCATGTCCTGCTGGTTATGCAAATATTCAGTCGTAACTCCTCAATTTGACAGACGAATGTTAATACTTGACTACTGGACGACCCATTCTCTACCAAACAATGTAGAAGAATCCATATTGTGGGACATATTTGTACTGTTAAAACCAACCACTCCCTCGCTGAGACTGTAGACTGGTGAGACTTTACCTTTTCTAACCTCCCCTCCCCTCTCCTCCTCTTTGATCCATCCGTCCATCCTGATCACACTCATGCAAATGCAGAGGAGGAAATCCATCCCGTGTTGATGAAGCGAATAGACGAGGGAAGACAGTGACAGGACGGCAGACGTGCGCTGGATGGACAGATCGATAGCCTCATTGATACCTCCCCTGGGTCCCCCTGTCTCTTCCTCCACATCCTCATCCCCTCACTTTGCCATCTGCTTCCCTTTCTCCTCACATCTTCTCCTTTCCTCTTCCTCTAATCTCTCCCTTGACTCCCATCTTGCCTTTCTTCTCTCGCCAGTCTCGCCTTCGCCTCGTGTCAAAAATAATCCTCTCCTTTTTTTGCACCAGAAAATTGAGCCATGTTCATCATCTGTGACCTTACAGCATCTCTCTTTTTTATAAAGAACAAACTCAGCCATAACTGGGAAAAAAATAGTCTGATTCTCACAGTGCATTGAAACATTTCAACCCCTTTTTGGAGACTTTTATAGGATAGTTTTCATTTAAAGGGGCTCTATGTTGGAATCAGAAATTGCTTGTTAACAGCGGCACCCGTGGACATTAAGTCAACGACAGTCAACGTCCGGTTGTTCGCGCTTGTGATCGCACTATGTAGACGCGAGCGATCATCGGTCAAAACAGTGAGGCGACACACGAGACTGAACGTGATTGACAGCTAAAACCACAATATCACTATATATTTCACATGCCTCGTAGTAATGTTAGCTCACTGTACCTGTCCAATAGAACAGCTCAGGTTCTGTTTTAATACCCAAAACCAAACAAAGTCCCTCCAGGAATCGAAGGCCCGACTGATGTAGATCCTAGTTTTCCCCCCGACGCCGGTCACATTCCTGTTTTGCGAGACTTTGTGTTTTGTTGTGCTTCCGTGGAGTTTGTGTTGGAGTCTGAGTTGTAGTGGCGGCTGGTTGTTTGTTGGCGTTAGTGGACTCCATTTCTAACCGAACGTTAGCTATGGTTTTACACTTTACGCGTTAGTCCTGTAGCGGAGTTGAAGAGAGTAAAGGCACTCACGAGTGCGCGTTATGTCACATCCGTTGGATTTTCCCAGAAAAAACATCCCGTATTCTTCACATTAAAAGCAGTCTACAGGCTGATTGAGGAAAACACAGAAAATCACGGAAGGTCTCCTTTTTTAGGTTACAACCTGTTCACACATTGGCAATAAAAAACGATTAAAAAACATCCCTTCAAGGAGTCTCTCCTCAAAGGTGATGCTCAACGGGTGCACTCTTAATGTATTTGGATGGATTGTAAAGTCTTCACCTGCTCAACAGAATATAAAATACGACTGACTCTTTCTACCAGCTCACTGCAGAGCCTGACCCACTTTGGTTTGAAACAAGTTTATGTGTTCAGAAATGAAGCATTGCAGGAGCAGTGAATTTTATCAGTATTAGCGTACGCTCAGCCGTACAGACAGTCACGGATGGCTCTTTCTTCACAAGAGACTTCAAGGACGAACTGTGAAGCGTGTACCGCTGCATCAGCTCAGCCGCTCTCTTTTGTTCGCGTCCTTGTGCGAGCATTTGCAACAGCGGGTCAGTGTGCTGGTGTGTTGCTGTATGTTTTCTTGTGTATCTGGAAGCTAAATCAGAAAGATGAGACAGTCAACGTGTGTATGAAGCCTCCAGGAGTTCTTGTTTCTTGCATCCGTCTTCATTTATCGCCATTCTTTTTAAATCCGTTGCCTCCTTCTTTCAGTCCCCAGACCCCTTCGCTCGCGCCGCTGGCAGTAAACAAAGAAACCATTATCTGTTGTCTTTCTGCCAATTGTGTGTGTTTGCGTGCATGTGTGTCCAGACCCCGAGCACTTCAATCTAATAGGCTACAAATCACCGTTAACAGATGAAGAAGAAAAGTATTTAAATACTTCAGTGCTTCAGACGAACTGCAGATGAACCGGCCCCCCCGATGAGCAGACGGGAGAAGTGGGAGGCTGGTGACGAATGAAACTGATGGAGCAGAGAAAATTATTTTCTTTATTTATTTGTGCCCTGAAGTTTATTTTCTGTTTGTTTTTTCTCTACCAGCCTCTTCTAGTTCTCCCTTCTTTTAGGCCTGTGAGTTAGAAAGATCGTTCACTTCTTGCTGCGATTAAACAAAGAAAGAAGTATCTGAAAATATGCAATGGTATACAGTGTTCACGACAAACCAGTTGCATCACATACATATGTGAAATGGACCTGCAAAAAGTGTGGTCAAGCTGTTAATTTGGGGATTTTCAGCCCTGTTTCTGTTTCTTGCAACATCCCTATGGCACGATAGAAGCTGTTGTCTAGACATTTTTGACAGTACGAGGTTATGAAAAATTTCGGAAGTCCCTTCTACAGATCATGTCCTTACCCTGTGATACCCAAAGGTTTTCTGGTATGCCCTTCTTTGGAACCCGAAACAAAAATCACAGATACATTGCAAGTGAAACATTGAAATGTCAAGGACGCATTGACAGTAAACTCTAGAGCAGGACAGGCTTCTTCATATTTAGATGTGACTGACATGCTTGCTTGCTAACCTCAATCTTGAGCACTCATGTGTCTTTATTGTTCCTGAATTCACCATCATTCATACTGTAGATCCTTTTTGACTAATTCTGACTGCCTTTTGAGAAGCACAAGTGGAATTAATAACATCAACAATGGCTCAGTTGCAGCGATTTTTCCAATGCAGACCAGCAATTAATAATGATATTTGTTGTGTTAACTACTATCTTAACCTTAAATCATCGCCTCATGATCATATGTTTGGGGTCCCTAACAGCAAACCTTGTTTGGTTTTGCCGAGTTGTAACTGAACCTCACACTGCTGAGCCAATATGACGGTTTACAATTGAGCAATTTCTCAGTCCTTTAATGTCAGTCCTTTAATGTCATTATAAGCCTGAATTATTTCCCGTTAAATCTCTTTTGATCGTTATTTCTGTCTGGTGAGAATACGTTATACAGGTCCAGACACAGACAGAGTATGGATGTACTACACTATTGAGACAGAGTGGAGGCTGGATGACTCTCTAGATGGTTGTAGACGGTCATAAAAATGCTCTTACTCTCTGCCAGCGGATCAACCATCCAGCAGAAATAATCAGCAGTGAAGGTTGAAGTCGCTTACGTCCATTTTGCATTAATGAAAGTTACTAGTTACTGTTAAGCTGATTTAGCACACAGAAAAGAGTTTGGGGCAACAGGTGGAGTCAGGGTGAGGTCAGGGTGAGGTCACATGGGGTCATAAGGTCATTCGTGACGGGTCTGGCACAGAGGCAACTGACATTTCTTTGACCTTTTTGAACATTAAGCTTCAGTCAGCAAGTTCAAGTGGCAGCAGGAACATTTGTCCCGACTTGGACTGTCCCTGAAAAACTAAAATCTTACATGAGGTAGTAATGGATGGTAGCAGGAAGACACATTTATTTAGATGTTGTGGCTTTTAGAATTAGAAATCTGCTGAATTAAATCTTTTGCTTAATGAAATTATTCAGGCTCAGACACACTTTTGATGTAATTCATGACAGGTTTCATGTGACTTTATGCTCATCAAACAGATATCCTGTCTGTTTGATCTGCTGCATGATTTGGATCTGTTAACAAACATGTCTTTTTGCATGTAGGAATAATTAGAAATAACAACCAGTGACATTTTGGGATAAACCAGTTCCTTTCTGTCTCAAAGAAAAGAAGCGTCTCATCTCATCGTTTCTGCTGAGCTTTGCAAACTGTTCGTCTTTATTAGGGGCAAAGTTTTAGAACGAGACCTGAAACAGGTTAATGTCAATCTAATAAAGATGCACTGACAGCAAAGCAGATTCATGCACAGATGTGCTTTGAGCAAAATGCTCACGTCAGCATGCTACATATGCTCACAATGACAATGCTTATACAGAATGTCCTGATGTTTATCAGAATTATGTTTACCATCTTTATGTTAGGATGCTAGCATTTGCTATTTAGCACAAAAATACAGCTGGAGCTGACGGGAATGTCATTTGGTCTCGTACGAACACATTCACTCTTAAGTGGTTTGCACGAGTGATTTAGGAGAACTTGTCGCATTCACCAATTTTATCGTATTTTAGATTTTCTCTTAGGTATGAACACAATTAATGAGAGGTCCAAACATATCTTAGGAGTCATATATTTAGTCTGCTGTTATCCAAACCGAAGTTTTTCACTGATGGATTGTAGATTTCATTTATTTGAAAATACTTTGAGTTTAAAAATCCTATATATAAATTATACTTCATAATTATGATGACATTATCCTGTTTGACTCTACAGCCTAACGATGTCATCATTAAATTAAATTGGCTATTGTTGCTATAGTATGACACTACAATATAAATATGAACATCTCAAACTACAAAACGACTTAAATTACGCACTAATCAAAGGTTGATTTGTCTCTTTGTCCTAACCAGGCGCGTCAGGGCTGACTTACTTCTTTTGGATGCGTATCAGCCTCTTGGAAGAGAGCGTGTCTTTAGACAGCGTGCTGATATATTGATGGAGACTCATGAATGGGGCAGGATGCGTAGCCTTATATAGTATCACCGGGGCGTTAATTATGCTAATTAACAATTCTCACTGATTTACGCACAGGTGGCATTCATCATGTTTACGCAGATCGTTAACACAGTTATCTGAAGTTAGGAGTGTTTGCTGCTGAATCTGACGTGACGTCAATTGCATGCGCGCTTTTTCACAGCAGCCATGTTATTGCAGGGTAAACACAGGTGTAATTAATAACGTTAATTATGGCCCTGTTCCATTTATGTGGGTGTGGACCCTGGTATTGTGCATACTGGCTCACTGGGATACACTAGAGTGGGACCATAATTCATTTGATCAATTACACCTCTGTTTACCCTGCTATGATGACGGCTGCTGTGAAAAGGGCCTGTTACAGTTCATCCTGATGGGAACAAGAATGTCTGCGCGAAATGTCATTTCAGTCCATCCAAAAGTCATTGAGACATTTCAGTCGGAACCAAAGTGGTGGACCAATACACAATGTCTTCCCTGGAGATATTAATACTAGTCTATTAAAAACATCAGTATGAAAACTCAAGTAGCAAAACATATCAAACCTATATTCAAATATTACTTGACATTTAATATACCCTAGCTGAATATTAAAGTGGATATCAATAAGCACAGCCAGTGTAAATGTCCATGCATGGCTGTTGTTCTGTGAGGACGTTTTTTTTGAAAATGGCGAAACTCCAAATATACCAGAGGTCCCCTCCAGAGACCGGCCAAGCCTCAACTGCTCCCTCTCTTTCCTGTTTGCCTCCGCATCTTAATGGCTTTCTATTTAGACAGTGATGGATGTGTGAATGCTATCAGCAGAGTGAGAAAAGATGAGAAGGACGCGGCCATCGTCCTCAAGCGTGTGTCTCTGGGAAACAGAGAAAAGAGCTGTATCTATCTGTGTATGTAGGTTTGCATATCAGCTGGCTGCAAACCACATAACTCCATCTTTTTGAATCCCAGTGGATAGTAAGAAAACATACTCAACGACAAATATATGTTGAACACATGTGTGTGTATTAATATGCAGTATGTGTGTACAGCCCTGTAGATTGTGTGTTAGCTATAACTCTTCCACTGTGAGCATCTTTAGTCTCAGGCAGACTGATAAAGGTCAGGCTGGCATTTTAAAGTTGTGCGACAGCAGCTTTGCCATGACAATAATACAGTATCGGAGACAGAGGGGAAAAACAAACATATTGTACAGCGTTCTCCGTGTTTGAGAACGATGTCCCAGTTTTTTTCCCCCTATATGAATAAAGTGATTTCAGCATCTTAAACTAACAAAGATCATTCTGTTATAAGACAATAATGAAGATGAACTTAAAGCATCACATCTGTGTTGGAAAATCACATCCTCAGATACCAGGGCTGTCAAAATTAAAGCAATAGTAACGCGTTAACGCAAATACGGTTTATTGCCATACATTTTTTTAAAGGTTTAAAGGTAAAGTGAAGATACTGGCATCAGATGAAACTAGAAAAAATAAGGAATCCATTGATATCAACCATGTCATACTAGCCTGTCACTAAGGAGGCTAAATAACGCTCCAAACTCATGCTACATTTTGGCGAGGAAAAACTGCCATGGCCATTTTCAAAGGGGTCCTTTGACCTCTGACCTCAAGATATGTGAATGAAAATGGGTTCTATGGGTACCCACGAGTCTCCCCTTTACAGACATGCCCACTTTATGATAATCACATGCAGTTTGGAGCAAGTCATAGTGAAGTCAGCACACTGACACACTGACAGCTGTTGCCTTTTGGGCTTGAGTTTGCCATGTTATTGATATGTTTTATGCTAAATGCAGTACCTGTGAGGGTTTCTGGATAACATTTGTCATTGTAATTGATTTCCAATAATCAATACATACATACATTTGCATAGAGCAAGCATATATTTCCCACTCCCATGTTGATAACAGTATTAAATACTTGAGAAATCTCCCTTTAAGGTACATTTTTTAATTAATTAATCGTGATTAATCATGGACAATCATTCTGAAAAGAAATCCTAAAAAGAAAAGAGAGCAAACCATAACACTGGTTTGAAATTTAAATAGCCAGACACTTACAAAGTCAGCCTTTTTATTTGTGTTTCTTTTATATTACGTCATAATGCCTTTTATGTCTCATGTAAATTGTTGTTGCTGAAAGGTGCTATCCAGATAAACTTGCCTTGATGCAACAATCTGCCTGAATTATTTACAATTATGGGGCTCTTGGCAATAATGGCAATTTTTTATGGTCAGCAGTTAGAGGATGTAATGTCATTGCAGGCATTCTAGTGACAAAATGTGCAGTGAACACACACACACACGCACATCTACATACTATTACAAGATGATATGTTTTAAAGGGGATTGAAAGCCATGACATGACTCTATGGTCTTCATGAAAGCCTTTATCTCTAATTGAAAACCAAATGGTTCATGTGTTTGGCTCCAGGCTTAAACTTTGGAGTACAGTTCACTTTAATGTTGCTTTACTGTCTTCATGTTGGCTCCAATAGACACATACATTAGGCAGCTAGACTGCTGGTCTTGCCATATAGTGTCTCTCTCTCTCTGGCTCTCTCTTTCTTTGTCTGAGCCACTTAACACACTGGCTCGGATCAGATCGGATCCATTCACTCCACTGGGTTTAGGGCCATTAGCTTAATTAGAGTCCAGACATTCAATTCACTGTCAGATATGTTGATCCGTTGGCTGCCTTCCAAATATCTAACTTACAGTACATCCAGTGGCCTGCACACTACAGGATATATGTTGACTTGTGTAGAGTTGAATGGGTAAAGCATGGCGCCGACACTGACAGCATGAGTGATTCAATTCCTTTTGGGGACATGCATGAAAGAAATCTGTACACTGGTGACACTATAAGAGGATATGGCTTAGTTGTGACCCCCGAATGGCTGTAAAACACAACTGATGGGAGGTAAGAGTACGTGGCTCCCTGCCTCCCTGATAGCTGGAGCAAATCATCGTTCAGCTCCTTTTTAAACCGTCTAACCAACCAGCTCAGCAGAGGCCTCGTCACCCTCAGCACAGCTGCACCAGAAGCAATCATTTGGCTGAAGGACTTTGCATTTGCTAAATAAAAGCCATACATCATGCTGTCGGCAGCCTAGGTATTGTATAGTGTAGTAAACACCGTGTGAGCACTCACACATACAGATACATGTTTACAAAATGAGGTTTGCACGCTGGCACACGTACCATAAATTCTCATGCATATTCTCATATGCACAGACAGCCGTAACATACTGTAAAAAATGAACAGATTAGATTAGGTTACTGGTCTAATCCTCACAACCAGATTAGAGAATTAACCCTTTAGAGTTCAGGAAGAACAACAGATTGCACTCTCAGCAACCCCACCCCCTCGACCGCCACACACACACACACACACAC
>CAKALG010033165.1:0-10146 GCA_916700815.1 Helicolenus hilgendorfi | reverse complement strand
CCGCCGCACCAAACCTTCCAAACAGCCTTTTAATGGTGAGTTTTCAGTGAGTTCAACACTGCCTGCAAGAAATATATCTTTTTTCAACTCTTCAATAATCCCAGCTGAAATGATTTCAATCTGATTAAAGCTGGAACATTCAGGCTATATCCACACTAATACGCTTTAAAATGCATAACTTTTGCTACATTTACGCGTAGCGTCCAGACTACTTTTGAAAATGCGGTTGATCTTGTTTTAGTTTTATAACTCCGGGGTTGCGTTTTAGTCTGGACAGACAGAAACGGAGAACTTTGGAAACGGTGGCGCAGACGCCCACGTTCGCTTCTTGATCGGGTCTTATTCGCCACGCCCCATCACGTGAACTTTTTCCGGAAGAAAACAAACTAAATCAGCCTCGACCACTTTCGGTTAATTTCAACATGGATAACGAGTTAGAAGCGTTGCTGGCTAGCAGCTGTTGTGCAGTTCAATTCTGCATTTTCTAATGCTAATACTGCCTACATGCGCAGGAGGCAAGCTATTATTCTGGCTTCCTGTTTACACCGGCACGCGCATGCCCAGTGTACGTGTATGGTCATGTGATATGCGTTTTCAGGCGTGGTAGTATGGATGGAGATTCATTCTGAAACGACCCTTAAAACGCTCATCTGGATGGAAAGTTGGTTAACGTCTTTGTCGCGAGTTACATTTCTGTTCGCCTTATACACAAAGCTCTGCTTCAACCTTCTCAGTGTTTGGTAAAAAGCTATATTTTCTAAGAGTTAAAGCGTAAAACTTAAATTGTACAGGTGCTGATAAACTGACTCCCCTGCCGTGAATACAAGCTCACTAATTAGTCTTCGCCACAGGTGATCCCGCTACTGATTTCAATAAAAGCACACTGATTATAGACTGCAGTCGTACTTGATATACTGCTTATCCATTTATTTTCATCACTAGGGTTGCAAAATTCTAGGAATATTCAAGGTGGAAACTTTCCGTGAGAAAAAAATAGGAATAAAATGGAAATAAAAGGGTTGTTTGCTCAGGCTGTATTTACCATGTCATATACAGATAGAAACATACCTTTTACATATCATAAGCAGACAGACATAATCCATTAATGTGCCAAATAAATCTATTAATTAATAAATAAATAAATAAAGAGAAGAGCTCATTTATAAAATAAATGTTTTACAATAAAGAATGAATGGAAATTGATAAATTAAAACTCCTCAATTAGCATGCTCAATCAAGCTACATCCCACATCGTGCTAACGGCTGGCTTAGTGTAATATTCTTTACGCTACTGTATGCTGGTTAAAGGAATAGTTTGGGTCATTTGGAGAGGGGTTGTATGAGGCATAGATGACGGCTTCAGTTTCCCATGATAAACAGACTGTATAGCTGTGTGACGGAAAGCTAAACCGGCAAAGGTTTTCTAAATATAGCGAACACTTACATTTTTTTTAGGTGAACCTTTGTTTTAGGTGGTTAAAATATGTTTGCATATATGTCTGCAACTCTAGTTATCACCTTTCTTACATAGTATAATTAGTGGCTGCCAGCCGCCTCCTGCCATTTAACTAACTAAAATTCCACACAAAACAAATTTAGTCACAGAGGCTCCTGTCTGCGCTCCAGCAATGATGATGCTGTTGTTGTTTTTCCATTGAAACTCTTTGCTGACATTTCAATCAGGTATTGTTCAGTTTGCAGGAGATTTATTTGATTCTGTTGTCGCTACGATCTTTTAAGCAATTTGGCTTAATTGGTAAACTTGTGATACAACTTTTTTATTCCATTTTTAATTCAATTATTCTCACAAGGATATCGGTTTGAAATGAAATGTTGTTCAAATAACCGGCAAAAAAAGATGACTTATTCTCTCTTGTACTTCAAGTGTGAATGATGTCAGCTGCCGTATGTCCTTTGCTTAGTTTGACAAATACAATATCTCATGATGTAAATGTGCTCTTCCACTTTGAAAGAAAGATGTTTTATAGCCTTTTTTACGTGATTCTTTTAGTTTCATTGAGTCTATCAGAAAGAGAAAACACTTTTATCCTTGTACATACTGTTGAGCACAAAAATAATTGTGGACCGATATGTGGACAAAAATACAACAAAAAGACTGATTTTAACTAATACTTGCACTTGAACTACTCACATTGTGCAATTACATAAATGGTAAATAAATAAAACGTACCTTAAAAAGGGAGTAATCACAGCCTGACATGAGGTTGCTTGACAACTGGATATGGTTGTAGAGACTGAAATGAAGAGAACAAAACATGCTCATCTCATCACAGTAATTCAAAACACGGTATACAGTCATGACACTTTACCGCTTCAGTCACTCTACAGAAGCACAGGAAAACAAAAAAGACTTGGGAGAGATTTATTGCTCCTTACGCCCAGAAATCTTCAACCGTGTCAAATTTAGAGATGAGTCGCAGGTTGGCCTGCCATGTTTTGCTCTTGTCGTTCTTGAAGAACCACAGGGACCATCTGTTGGGCGAAAAACAGAAAAGGGAATTTGCATAAATGTAACAAAGCCCCTAATTAAACACAAGGTAAACAAAAGTAACCAAAAGCCATTGAGCTTCGGAGCAAATGGGCGACGCACGGATGCACCTGGATGCTGCCGAGGCAAACTGTTCAGTAAATCATGCCGTCACTGTCTCGGTCCAATTAATTGTGAATGCTGTGTCATACTGGTTCGAAGCTGAATTCTCTTATGGCTCAGCAACTGCTTTAAGCTCTTTGGGTTGGGGAATAATAAAGAAAACAGTGGCTGTTGACACTATTATAAAGCCATTAAAGCAGCTAGTCTGTCAGTGGGTCTGGGTGGTGTTTTTTAAATGAGAGCACTGTCCAAATAAATACCAGAAAACGGAATAAATCAACTGATACAAATTGAATTCCCTTGAGTGCCATTATATAGCCTTAACAGGACGTCGTTCAGTTTACGGCACATTTGTGTATTCCATGTTATCTTGTCTGGTAAAATATTTGAATGTTTAATTATAGGCCATAATCTGAAGCAGCGTATTGTGTAGTCCCTTAGATGGATCTCTATAGGATGTGTAATTTGTCCTCTAATGCATGCCGGGATCAAGGTTATAATAGTTTAGAATCTTCAATGTTTTTATTTTAGTTTAGTTTTACATTTTCATTTCATTTTAGTTTTAGTTAGTTTTCAGTAGTGTTGCTAGTTTTAGTTTTTCAAAACAATATACAACAGGTTTTTGTATATTTAATTTTACAGTAGTTTTAGTTGTTTTGTTAGGGCCAGGTATAAGGTCTCAGAAATATGTAACTACAAGGGCTGTCAATGTTAACGCTATAATAACGTGTTAACGCAAATTTGATAACACGTTATTATATTTGAATGTTTAATTATAGGCCATAACCACTCATTTCTTTAACGTATTAATGCAACTTGCAATCTTTTGGAGGCTGCTCATATGACACTAGAAAAACCTAAGGAATCCATTGGTACCAACCATGTCATACTAGCTTGTCGTGAAGGAGGCGAAATAAAACTCCAAACTTACGCTAAATTCTGGTGAGGAAAAACTGGCGTGGCCTTTTTCAAAAGGGGTCCCTTGACCTCTGACCTCAACATATGTGAATGAAAATGGGTTCTATGAATAGCCACGAGTCTCCCCTTTACAGACATGCCCACTTTATGATAATCACATGCAGTTTGGGTCAAGTCATAGTCAAGTCAGCACACTGACACACTGACAGCTGTTGTTGCCAGATGGGCTGCAGTTTATCATGTTATGATTTAAGCATATTGTTTTATGCTAAATGCAGTATCTGTGAGGATTTCTGAACAATATTTGTTATTATTTTGTGTTGCTAATTGATTTCCAATAATAAATAAATACATGCGCTTGCATAAAGCAAGCATATTTGCCCACTCTCACGTTGATGAGTATTAAATACTTGACAAATCTCCCTTTAAGGTACATTTTGAACAGATAAAAAAATGTGCAATTAAATATTTGAATCGATTGACAGCCCTAGTAACTACACATGCATACAAAATACATGGTTTACATTTCTTTAATGTTTAATCTTCGCGCTGCATTAGTGTCCAAAGTGAAGCTATTGTGGCACAGCTTGATCACCTGGAATGTCAAGTCCATTCACTTTCTGTGATGCAATGTCACGACAGTTGACAGGAATAAAAACTTAAATTAATTTACATTCATTAGTTTTTAACCATATTGTTTCAGTTTAGTTCAGATTTGTCTTAAAGGATATCATTTTCATTTAGTTTCAGTATACTAACAACATTTTTACAGCTTATTTCGTTTTTGTTAGATTACTATAATAACACTGTCTGGGACAGCCTCATGCACTCCATAAGAACCTATAAAAAAAAGAATAAACAGATCAAGAGAATTGATGAATGCTAATAGACTAATGTTGTTTGACCTGTAATAGCATAACTTAGCTGTTTGGAAAATCATGTTTGATATACTGTACTAATTTATCCAAACTAATTTCAGCTATTTTAATGGTCAATTTGTGGGAATATTTTGCCATTAGAATGCCACTGATGTATTTCAAACTTCACAGCTGAGTTGCGAAACACTTTCTATTTGACCTGTTTGGACATAAATATCCCTGTGGAATTTAAATATATATAACATATTCAATTGTTGCTTATTTGTATTCAGCACAGAAGGGAGTTGGAATCTCTCCGAGTATGGATTGAGAGAAAAGCACTGAAACACTGGACAGGTCACCAGACCATCACAGACAATCAAAGTCTTACTGTGGGGAAATAAAGTCTCCCATCCAGCTGACTGCATTTGTTTGGAGTGAGAGATAAAATCCACATGAACACATGAAGAACATGAAAACACACAGATAAGAACCGAGGCCACAAGTAAGACTGCTTACCACTGAGTCACTAACTACAGGCACAATATTATAAATCATTATATTATATATAAAATTACATTTTTTGAAGAGTCAAATTGAAAATATATTTTTGCTTAATTAACTGCTAAATCAATCTGGAAAGCGAACAGGTTTAAATTTGGCAAAAAGAGTATGTTTTTATCGTGCGCCGTGCACAGACCATTTTGTGAATCGCTCAGCTTCCTCATGGTGAACACAGCGTTCATGGTTTCTGGTGAATGGTCAATTCATGTCTCGCTTTCACTTCTGCATGAGACGTCCACTCAGTTGTGTGGAGGAAGGGTCATTCAGTACTTGATCTGTGCTAAGAGATCAAAACAATTATATGACGCATAAGTCACCAAACTTGTCTTTGAAGTTGATGATGCGTACGTTTTTCAACCAGTGGGGGAGATCAGTACCAATACTAGTGTTTCTGAACAGGGCCAATATATATGATTTCCCTGTTTGGCCTCAAAAGTGAAAGTCCAGGCAAATTGCAAATGTTCGTTTTAATTCCATTTTGAAGCACCTTGTGTCGAACAAAACCCTCTCAATTAAACGGGCAAACCAAAGCAATTATTACAGCTAAAACTAACTATTATTTTTATTACCAATTAATCTGTCAATAAATGATTTGATTAAATGAATTAATTTTAAATTAAAGCCCAAAATCTTGTGGAAACACAAGTACAAAACCCAAAGATATTACATTTACAGTTATGCAAAACTGAGAAAAGCAGTAAAGATGTGGATTTTCTGCTTGATTTAACTACCAAACATTAAAAATTAATCGATCATCAGAATTGTTGTTGATTCATTTTCTATCAATCCAGTCATTGATTAACTGATGACCTGTGTACTTTCAATAAAGTTGCCAAAGGCAAAGGGAAATACTGAAAATGAATGAAAACTTTCTATATTTTAAGGTATAAATTAAGGTTTTATTGATAACATTTTTATCTAGATGAATATTTAAAAAAAAAAAAAACAATACATCTACATAGCCTTTAGAAAGGTGCCAAATAAAAGTTTGTTTTTTCCTGAAAAAAATATTATGATTGTGAATTAATCATTTGAAAACTTTTAGCAGGTCCAAAATGAATGTTTTGTTTATCTCTGTGGAGGATATCTGATGTTTGATTCCCACTTCTAACAAGGCTTGTGAAAAAATGGTAGAACAACGTTAATAAATGACTGACCTGCGGCTCCGGAGCCACATGCTGAATTTTTTTTTAAAAATTAGTGGAAATAAATAACTTTTTTTGTTTACATTTAAATTTTTATTTATCATTGTTGTAGGTCTATAGTACGACGGAGTATTAGGGCCACATTGAGGAAAACTAATGAATCTGAGATTTCGAGAATAAAGTCATAATATTATGAGAATAAAAGTCGTAATATTATGAGAATAAAGTCAGAAGTTTTAGAGAAAAAAGTTGTAATATTATGAGAATAATATTTCTTTCTCGTAAAGTTATGACTTTAATCTCGTAATATTACGACTTTCTTTCTCGTAAAGTTATGACTTTAATCTCGTAATATTATGACTTTTTTCTCGTAAAGTTATGACTTTATTCTCGTAATATAATGTATTTTTCTCGTTAAGTTATAACTTTATTCTCGAAATCTCAATTTTTTTCCCTCAATGTGGCCCCATACCTCACTGCAAATGTTTTTGTTGTTGTTTTTTGCCTAAAATGGCTCTTTTGATAGTAAAGGTTGCCCTAACCTGTTCTGGAGGGGGTGTTTGATGTAGGCCTCTGGGGTCAAGGCCTCTAGGTTCACAATCTCCTGTTCAATCTCCTGTCCAGTCTCCTGTTCAGTCTCCTGTTCAGCTCCATCTTCTTCTTCAGGCAGGGTTGGACTTGGGTTGGTTTCCTTAATAAAAGGCAGTTAGGTAGAGAGGTGAGATAACTGTAACAGTGGCATGATGACGTCTAATCTCTTAAATAACAAACGATGATTACACAAGTGAACACGTCATCAGTCATGGCGGTACACTCAAATACAAGTCAAAATGTATAAAGAGCCAATCTGACAAAACAAGTGTGTTTTTTAATACCAAAGAGATTAATTATCTCCTAAATACATTTTAATTACAGTAAAAAAAATATCAGTGACGTAAGCGTTCACTAGTGAAACCCGATATGAACATATGCTGGGACACGTTTCACTTTCACGTGAAGACACTTCAAACATTACCCCACTATAAGTGTCATGTTTGTTGATCAACGTCAATAATAACTGCTAGTTTAAACATGGACTTTAACTTACTTTACGTTACTTGGTACACACAGTATCCAATATAACATGACACCACACATTTGGACCGATAGTCTTCAATTCGGCATGCATTTAAACACCAAATAGTGTTTATTTAAGGAGAAAAAACACTTTTAAAACTGCCACTTTAACTGCTCTTAACCATCATCTACCGTTAGCTGAATTAACAGTCACTAAAGTAGCTCAGAGGTCAGCAGGGAGCAACCAACTCTGACAGCTGACATTTTAGCCACAAAACGAACTAATATTTATATTTAATAGCTTCTAATACACGCCGAATTTACTAGTAGTTCAAACTAATCCCACCCGTGTTAGTAGTTGTTACTCAGGTGTGATTTTTGTGGGGTTAAACTAAGTAACTAATTTATTTAGTACTGAAACCCGGTGTGGTTCTGTTCTCCAAAAGGTGAACGGCACGTCGGTAGTTAGGGTCGTGGTACCAGAAGACTAACTTAAAACTACTCAAAAACAACACGTTTAACTGTAACAACTATCATTTTCCTTTCGAAGACTAATGTATGAAGTTACATATAAACTTTGAATGTGAACTCGCCCTGTAAATAAAGCAAATAAAGCCCCACTAAAATGTTTTGATATGTTCTTTTAGGGAAAAAGTGCTCACCGGTTCGGCGGTCGCCATCTTATAAATCTCTGTTGGGGGAAAGTTTCTGTTACGTCGTACGTGGCGTGACGGCATCACGCTTTTTTGCACATGCGCAGTTGTGCCGTCGCATCTTTACAATTAAAAACAATTACGTACAATTACTACTACTATACTACTATACATAAATATATACTAATATTATGACTTTATTCTCATAATATTACGATTTTTTTCCTCTAAAACGTCTGACTTTATTCTCATAATATTATGACTCTTATTTGTCATAATACTATGACTTTATTCTCATAATATTATGAGTTTATTCTCATAATATTACGACTTTTATTCTCATAATATTATGACTTTATTCTCATAATATTACGATTTTATTCTCGTAATATTATGACTTTATTCTCATAATGTTACGACTTTTATTCTCATAATATTACGACTTTTATTCTCATAATATTATGACTTTTATTCTCATAATATTATGACTTTATTCTCGATTTTTTTTTTCTCAATGTGGCCTAATACTCCGTCGTACCGTCGTACTATAGACAACAATGATAATAAATAAATTAAAATTAAAATGTAAACCAAAAAAAACACTTTCCTCTAATTTTTTTAAAAAATCCTCGGGGAGCCACTGGTGATGGGCTAAAGAGCTGGATGTGGCTCCGGAGCCGCAGGTTGCAGACCCCTGGGTTAGGGTTTGCAATTAAAAATGTATTCGAGAGACAGCGAGTTAAATTAAGACAAGCATTAAAACACACTTATTTAATTTTTCAAAATGATGTATAGCTTGTATAATGTCCATTAATCACTCTCTGAAGCAGTAAAATCATATTCACTCTGACATGAAAGAATCAACTAGCTTCAGTGCTGCAGAACTTACTGCAGTGTATACTACTATTGTGAGCAAGTGAAAACCAACTAAATATTTAATTTGTTTGTGTTGTAAACCCTCTATATCAGGAACTATTTCAATGTTGGTATAGTTTAAAGATGCTATTGATGACATTCAGCTATAAGATGTTGCATTCCCCCTCCCCTGTTCCATTCCATTTACTTCACAACAAGCTGTTGCCAGGCACTTATTCAATCCGTTTTTTTCCACACTAACTGATGACCTAGAGATACGGTCTGGGTATCATCGGATACCAATGTTGTTTTACCATTTTCTCACAGGCCTTGTTAGAAGTGGGAATCAAACATTAGATATCCTCCACAGAGATAAACAAAACATTCATTTTGGACCCGCCAAAAGTTTTCAAATGATTCATTCACAATCATAATATTTTTTTTCAGGAAAAGCCAGACTTTTATTTGGCACCTTTCTAAAGGCTCTGTAGATGTATTATTGGGAAAAAAAACAACAACAACATTCGTCTACATAAAAGAGGGGTGAGAAAATATAGAAAGTTTTCGTTCATTTTCACTATTATCCTTTGCCTTTGGCAACTTTATTGAAATTAAACAGGTCATCAGTTAATCAATGACTGTATTGACAGAAATTGAATCAACAACAATACTGATGATATATTCATTTTTAATGTTTGGTAGTTTAAAAATCAAGCAGAAAATCCAGATGTTTACTGCTTTTCTCAGTTTTGCATGACTGTACATGGAATATCTTTGGGGTTAAATTAAGACCAAGCATTACAACACACTTATTTTAATTTTTCAAAATGATGTTTAGCTTGTATAATGTCCATTGATCACTCTCTGAAGCAATAAAATCATATTCACTCTGTGTTGGGGGAAAGTTTCTGTTTTTTCTTTTTTTTCTTATTATTTCAAAATGACAGTAATCATAGTAACAGCAGAAAACATTAAAAACATTTACATACAAAAGAAGCATAGCGAAAACATAAACAAAAAGCTGTGCCAAACATAAAAGGACAGCAGAAATGAAACAAAACCAACATAAAATAAAAATAAATAAAAAAAATAAAAAAAGACCATGCGAGAGTATGACAATAATTTCACTTAAAAACTTTAAAGATACATACATTCATTGTTTTCATTGCTTTTTTTATTATGTGAGGAAGAAATTGTAGACAGATATAATTCCATTTCTTCATAAATACAAATAAATTAGGCTTTTTTCTGGGTAAATTTACACAGAATTAATATTAAATTAATAAGAAAAAATGCATTACTGTCTTTGTCACTGTAATCATAGCAACCAAATATAATATTTCTATAGTACAGTGCAAAATCTGAGAAAATGTTAACAAGTATAAAATTACTCCAATAACGGGAAAGTTTCTGTTCATTGGACGCGAGCTGTGCAACGTGACGTCACCCCGATTTTGCACATGCGCAGTAGTGTGCTCCGTCTCTGT
>CAKALG010033148.1:0-11727 GCA_916700815.1 Helicolenus hilgendorfi | reverse complement strand
TCTACCAGGATATTTTAGAGCACTTCATGCTTCCGTCTGCTGACAAGCTTTATGGAGATGCCGATTTCCTATTCCAGCAGGACCTACCACCTGCCCACAGTGCCAAAACTACTGCTAACTGGTTTGCTGACCATGATGTTACTGTGCTTGACTGGCCAGCCAACTTGCCTGACTTGAACCCCAGAGAGAATCTACGGGGTATTGTCAAGCGGAAGATGAGAAACATCCAATCCAACAATACAGATGAGCTGAAGACCAACATCAAAGCAACCTGGGCTTCAATAACGTCTCAGCAGTGCCACAGGCCGATCGCCTCCATGCCACGCCACATTGATGCAGTAATTTGTGCATTTATTCACTCAATACCAAGTATTGAGTGAATAAATACACATACTTTTCAGAAGTTGGACATTTTTCTATTGTAAATCCTTTTTTTGATTGATCTTATAAATATTCTAATATTTTGAGATACCTTTTTTCTTTCTTTTTTGAGCTGTAGGCTGTAATTATCAAAATGAAAATGAAAAAATGCTTGAAACATTTTAGTTTATGTGTAATGAGTCTAGAATATAATACATTTTCACTTTCTTAACTAACTGACGAAGAATATTGAACTTTTTTGCGATATTCTAATTTTTTGAGCTGCACCTGTACTGTATGAACCCAACATACTGTACTGCGGTCCAGCAGTCCTGCGCTGCCCGTGTGAAATGTTGTAAAAAGTCAAATGTTGTTGTGAGATGTCAGATGTTTGGGCTGTTGTATCTGACTCCTGGATTTAGACAGGGATCTCAAATATCTCCTTCAACCCGCTTTATAAGTTGAGGTGGAAAAAAATATTAGAAATCAGAAGGAAATAGTTTGTTTTTATTTCTGAATGAGAATATGGACTAACACATGCTTTCTTTTTTTCTCTGTTTCTTTATGTTTCTGCAGGTAAATTCCAGATCATGATCCAGAAATCCAGCAACTAGCTGAGGCCACACTCCCACTGCACTCTTCTGCCTTCATACATCCTTGAGGTTTTTCTGTCATTAAGGGGAAATGCCGCCCATCTTCATCAGTAAAACATACTTCTCTCTGCACTTTAGATTACGGTTACAATTCAAAAGTTTGTCTAGACTTCAAACGTCCACAGCCTCATTTTCTGTTAACAGTCTTTAGAGGAAGAGTGTATCCTGCAGACATCGATATCATAAGTAGACAAAGCCTTTCCAATGCCATAATGATTATTTCTGAGAATGACTTTATGGTGATGTCATCTCTTTATTATAAAGTCTATGGGCCCTATCTTACACTCGGCACAAAGTGATGCACAACGCTGCGCAACTGTCATTGCTAGTTTCAGACCAGCGTCGTTTTCACACCCGTCGCCCACGTTGTGTAAGCGGCAAATGTACTTGCGCCCATCTCTGCGCCCATGTCTTAAAATGAGGTGTGGTCAGGCACCTTGTTGGCACCTTGCCATCTTGAGGGAAGCAGAAAGCGATCGCCAACATTCAGATAGCCGTACGTAGGCGGGTTCGCAATTTTCGATCGTCAAACACGAATTCCTTTGTCACACACTCGGAGGCTTTCCCCACACGTCTGTTTTCTAACAAAATGTGTCACAAGTTTTCACACCTCATGTGGGCGGTGCACACACCCTTCTGTGACTGCACTCAGTGTTTCCTCCCCTCATCCCTCTGTGTGTGCAGGTGTACACGTAGGCATAACTCCAAAGTTTGCGGGCCCTCTCCCCTTAACCGGCGGCATTTTGAGGACGATGTCTCTGCGCGTTACACACCGCCTATAATACGCCCTGCGGATTCAGCACACCCCATCAATGCATAAGCACAAATAGTAAACGGAGTGCCCTCCTAATCAGTAAACAGAATATGAAACTCATCAATATAAGGCAATTCTAGGGCTGAACTGATTCGTTGGAAGCTTCATTCATAACGTTGGTGGTGGCTGCGAAGGATAGTTTCTGACTCGTGTGATCCAAACATTTACAATAACTCAAAATTCATTGAAAAAAAAGATAGATTTTATAATTTTCAAATTTCACAAAATGTTTTTATCGAATGATATATTCTGCCTCAATCCATATTTGTTGGTGTTAAGTCTTTCAAAAACAACATTTTCACTGCAGAAAACGTCTTGCTTCTCCAATATGCTGAAACTTTAATTTAAATAAATAGAAAAAATTAAACCAATTAGTGTCATTTCCCATTCTCCTTTTAAAGGGAATGGGAAATGACACTAATTGGGTTATTTTTTTTAAAAACACACCTATGGTTAAAGCCTCAGTAGGCAGATTATTTTTGTTATCATAGGGCAAAAAGTCCATAATAACCTCTCAGCATATTGTAATTCAAGTGTTCTGAGAGAAAACTAGACTTCTGCACCTCCTCACGGCTCTGTTTTCAGGCTTTAAAAAAAATCTATCCCACGATGGGAGACTTTGGCCAATCACAGGTCATTTCAGAGAGAGAGCGTTACTATTGGCTGTGCTCCAGCTGGTGGGCGGTGCTTGGTATTTCCTCAACTATTCTCATCATGGCTGCCGGGTCACAAACTCTAATTTTACTGCTAAACGGTACACTACAAGATGTTTCTGAAAACATTTGAGGAGAGAAATAGGCATTACATTAACAAACATTGATTCATTTTTGATCAGCGCTGCTTAGTTTGACCGTTTGGTCGGAGTCAGCGAGTGATTGATAGCCGGCTCTCATAGACGGCAAGGCTCCAGCTCGGCTCTAATTGATTGTTTTCCTTCAGTCTGTGAAACCTTGCAGATGCCGCTAGGAGCACCGAACGACACATGATGTTACCTGTCTCATGCACTACTGTCAGGATATAGTGACCGTTTAATAAAACTAACTTTTTTTCATCATATTTGCTCTATTTCTACTAACTGCTGCTTTAGGCAAGAGACTAAATACAACCCCTTTTCCAGTTTATGCGCCGTTTAACTAGAAAAAGTTAGATCTGAACCTGCCATTAATGCATTTGCGACTTGCACTTTAGACCATCTGCTATAGAGTTCCTCACTAAATGAATGTGTGAGTATTGTCATTATGGAAGTTATTTGGCGCCCTCTGGTGGCACATGGGTAAACTGCACAATGTCAGTTTGAATTGATACACAGTGAACTGTTAATCAATTAAAACAAATGATTAATATCAATAAGGATGTTAGGATTTATCATTTGAACAATAGATACACATGGGAAATGGGGCCCAGCTCAGCATTATAAATAACAACAAGTCCACTTCTTTACAATTCAATGTTAGTGTTCCTCAGACATGCCATGATGTGACTTCATAACAAGATGAATAAATGAATGAATAAAGACAGTCTGTGGTCTGTGATCAGTGCTCCTCACAGAGTAAAGACACTTATTTGTAGCATCGATACTTGTCAGTAATCCTGTTGAAGCGTGAACATGTCCAAACTGTTTGTAAAATATTGTTGCTGGATTTTGTTTTCATTTGTTGTTTGACTCACAGGTTGAATCGGTCGCAATAAATTCCAGTGTGAAATGCCTCGCTGTTTACATTCCAGATTAGATGACGGATCAATTTGTGGCTCGAAAAAGTTAAAAACTATTCTGGCAAACAAGATCTATCAGAAATGATTCAGACCCCTTCACTTTTTCACGTTTTTATTGCATCCGTATGCCTCATGCTCACATTTAAATGAATTTTCCCTTACTCAACACCTCATAATGACAAAGCCAAAACTTGATCTTTAGAAATGTTTATAAAATGAAGACTGTATATAAATTTGAAGCGACACCCTCCATCAGAATTCTCAAGCTTCTCATATTCATGTATTTGCCCGACACATTTTATTTCCCGTTTCTGATCTACTGAAAATGTCTTGACAATATCGGCACTCATCATCCTCATTTCCAGGGTCCGGGATCGCGGGTGATCCGTACTGGCTTTACTGTCTTTCAGAGGCTCTAGCAGGTTCAGTTTTAGGGCTAGAGTGAAGCTACAGACATTATCTGTTACTTAGAGGCTAAATAACGCTCCAGAGTTGGGATACATTTTAGCAAGGAAAAACTGGCATTGCCATTTTTAAAGGGGTTCCCACGAGTCTCCCCTTTACAGACATGCACACTTTATGAAAATCACATGCAGTTTTATGAATGCAGTATAAATGTGTTATTTTCTCCGGTTCTAAAACCGTAAAACTGAGACTCTTGTGGATCCAATGAGCCCAATTGTATTCATGTGTGATGATGTTAGTCCCCATAGTAGCCATTTCATTGTAGTGAGACCATTTTCTTTAATTTGACCTCACTGTATAAAATGACCTGTGGTGACCTCTAGGATAATCACAGCCTCATGGAACTTTACAGACACAAACTACAGACCTAGAGCATTCAGAGGATGGATGACTTTCCTAGGTAGATTGACAATAAGGGGGTTTCTGAAGTTTCCAGAACTTCGCCATCGCCGAAAAAAATAATATGGCATTTTGGAGGGATCTTTGATCATATTTTATCAATTCTCGAGTGGTAAAATAATGGTTAAATTTAGCACCAAATCTGTGTAACAAAAGGTATCAACCCAAAAATTGCTGCAACAACTCTTGAGAAATAAAGCATGTGAATGGTCATCATATACTTCAATCATAATGTTTTAAACCCTAATACACTTTTACAATTGTAATTAATTAATTCATAAATTAATTAATGTTTTTTTTCTGAGCTGCATCTCAAATTAATCTTCATGTTCCCAGCTTTCAAATGATGTACACCACTTCTATATGACATCTACTGTTGACCTGCTATCTCCCCCTAAAGACCCCCTGCACCTCCCTAACAAAGACAAAAACGGGTCAATTGTGGCTCTCAGATGGTTAATACAAAAAGTATTGGTTAGTGCAGCTTTAATAGATGGGGGATGGTAGGTTGGAGGTAGGGGCCCATTGTTTAGAGCCAGGGTTAGTATGGAATGGAAATGCACTCAGTTTACTGTGTCACTATTGCATCAATTAGTTGCCATCGGTCCATTCACTTGATAACATATTGAACTCAGATAACTTAGATAACATTACTGAATGGATACACTGCCATCTCTGTCTCTATTGAGGCCGTTACATCAACTGTTGTTTGCTCACATACAAACACAATGGACCTCTGTGATAACACTGGACATCAATGACGCAGCTGCAACACTTTTAAGTCAAGGTTACTGAGTCAGGAATCCAATCCATGTTAAGAGTGTTTGTTTAAGCACTCAGCCAGCTTCAGTAGGCAGAACGTTTTTGGCATCATTAGGCAAAAATTCCATAGTAACCTTTCAGCATATTGTAATTCAAGTGTTCTGAGAGAAAACTAGACTTCTGCACCTCCTCATGGCTCTGTTTTCAGGCTTTAAAAAAATCTAGCCTGTGATGGGAGACTTTGGCCAATCACAGGTCATTTCAGAGAGAGAGAGCGTTCCTATTGGCTGTGCTCCGGCTGGTGGGCGGTGCTTGGTATTTCTTCTAACTTTCACATTTTACAGCTAAACACTACACTATAAGATGATTCTGAAAACATTTGAGGCGAGGACACCGGAGGACACAGAGGCACATGATGTTTTTCAGATTACCTGTCTCATGCACTACTGTCAGGATGTAGCGACCGTTTTATATTGTTAATCATATTTGCTCCATTTTTATCCGCTGCAGATTTAAACTCTGCTTTGAAATATACAAGAAGGTTCTAAAGAAATAAGAAAAATATACTTTTTTTGTGATTTTCAAATATTTTATTGAGATTTCAATAACAAACAATGAAACAATATTTTAAAGCTCAAACCAGTTCTACAAAAAATTTGACACGCATGTATTCTGCTCTTTTGAAATGAGACACATTCAGCCGATGACCAAACAAACGACAGAAGACAGATCAGAAGAAATACATGATTAATAAGCACATGAACAAAAAGATATCAATGTTTTTTTGTTGTTTTGTTTTATAAATCATTTTTGATTTTAAATACAGTCAAAATCAGATATTATACGATGAAAGATGACGCCACAATGCACGTTTCCCTTTCAACAGCCAGTGCAGGCAACAGACTCGCAGATCTCACATGCGTCAGCGTGGGTAGCCACCAATGCTGAAAAAGTGGGAGAAAAAAACATTACCAAAAATATTCAAAATCATTCACTGGGTACCATGAATATCCACAGAAAATATCATAGCAATTTGGCCAGTGGTTGAGATATCTTACTTTGGTCCAAAGTATTGCACAGATAGACTGAACATCTTTAAAAGCTCAGTATGCTTCAGATATAGTGTGACCATTCAGAAGTAAAGTACAAGTATCTCCAAACTGTGCTAAAGTACAGCACTTGAGTAAATGTACAAATCAGACCATCACAGAAATGTCTTTAAAAATGGACATTACCCAGCCTGGCCAGAGATGCTCCAGCGTCTTTCCTCAAACACAGAGCTCTGAAGTCTTCGGGCAGAGCCGGGTGAGAACACACAGCTGCTGCTTTGGCCTCCACCAGCCGGAGCTCCTCATCATCTCCAGTCATCAGAGTCCTCAGTGCCTTCACTGACTCCAGAGAGAATTGAAAGTCTCCCTCCTACAAGGAATGACACGCTGTTAGCTGACGAGCACACGTAGAGCGAAGCTGGAAATATCACAGGACACTTGCATTACATTCATTTTCAATTAGCACACCTGGCAACCAGCACGTTGATATACGATCTCTAAAACAGTAGCGAATGATTAATTAAAGGAACAGAGTTCCTGGGATCTATTAGCAGGAATGGAATATAATATTCATAACTATGTTTTCGTTAGTGAATAATCACCTGAAACTTAAAGTTTCAGTAGGCAACACGTTTTTGGCATCAATGGGCAAAAATTCCATAATAACCTTTCAGCATATTGTAATTCAAGTGTTCTAAGAGATAACTAGACTTCAGCACCTCCTCATGGCTCTGTTTTCAGGCTTTAAAAAATCTAGCCCGTGACGGGAGAGCGTTCCTATTGAACGTCATATTTGATCAGCGCTGCCTAGTTTGACCATTTGGTCGGAGTTCGCGAGTGATTGACAGCCGGCTCTCATAGACGGCAGCTGGACGGCACTACAAGATGATTCTGAAAACATTTGAGGCGAGAAATAGGCATTACATTAAGAGAATATTGATTCATATTTGATCAGCGCTGCCTAGTTTGACCGTTTGGTCAGAGTTCGCGAGTGATTGACAGCTGGCTCTCATAGACGGCAGCTGGATGGCAGACTCCAGATCAGCTCTGGCTGCATGTTTTCCTCCAGTCTGTGAAATCTTGCAGATGTTATTAGGAGCACCAGAGGACACAGAGGCACATGATTTTTTTCAGATTACCTGCCTCATGGACTACTATCAGGATAAAGTGACCGTTTTATAAAAATAACTTTTTTTAATCATATTTGCTCCAATCTTACCTACTGCTGTGAGAAGCCAGGGTTTGAACTCCTCTCTCAGCTCTTTTTTTTTTTGTTTCCTAACACAACTATTTGTCACTTTTCAAGTAAACAACCTATTGCGACACAGCTTTGCTGGCTTTTCACTCCGCCTTCCCGTGTGGGCGTTTGAAACACCTTAACACTTTGATTTGGTCAGATAACATGTGGTATGAGATAGTTCTGAACGAGAATACCCGACCCTTAACCTTTTTACATGAGATAAGGACAACATATCACTTAAAACATACATGTGGACAATAACAACATGTTGTATGTACAGTAATTTGAGAAGCTCCTTTGAAATAATTTGTGATGGGAGTGCTCATCAGTCAATGCCAGAGAAGGCAAAACCAACCACTCATATACAACTTTTCTGTCATAATAATCAAACCACTGCTGAAAAATGAGAACATTACAGAATTCACATTGACAGAATTCTAACAACAAAATCACACATAAATTTAGACTGACAGGTTTGGTTGGTTTCAGGTATTCTTACCGTGACAGTCACCGCGCTGGAGGACCGGCACAAAACTATGAGGAGGACTGACACACAGATGATGGTCTTCATCTTGCTGCTTGTGATGTATAATGAACTTCTTGTTGTTCCTCTGTGAGTGTCTCTCAGCCGTGCTCTGAACACCGTATTGCTTCAGAGTATTTATAAAGGGGTTGGCTGGTACACAATGTGCATGGGCGAGGCCTGAAGGCCAGTTAATGATAAACAACGGCACACTGTTTATGATGTCATAAAAGCTCCCCTGTTGTACCATACTGTGGAAAAAAATGAGAAGTGAAAAGTGATGGATATTCGTTGTTTTATGTTCATGTTGCTGATTATCATGTTTACAGGACTCTGCACTGTATGATGAAGTGGCTTCCACAACCCTTTGACAAGGTAGTTACGTAAGGTTAGACTTCTTTTTCTCTCCATGGGAAATGCTCTATATACACAGATGTCTGCTCTAACATTAGTCTATGTTTAGAACAGCATGTGCACTATATCAGGGGATATCAACTACATTTGTCCAAGGTGCTAGAGGTTTTCTAAGCAGACACTGTGGGGGCTGGAATTTTAAATTAAAAATAATTTAATTAGCCCTTTTTCTCTTGAAGTCACTGAAAAAAACAACAACAAAATGTAAAAAAAAAAAAGCATGTTTAAACAAATAAATATAACATAATTAAAGGGACTGTTTGTAACTTTTTAAGCGTATAAATGTACTGGGTCGGGACACATGCGCGCAATATGCTAACACTGACGAGTTAACGTTGGCGCTAGCGTTCGCAGCTAACAGAAACCTTGCAACTGATTCGCTCAACTAAAACTTCAGTCAAACACGCGTTTCTGTATTATCCAAATCCAAATACGTTATAATTACCTACAAAGTGTCTCCTCTCCTCCGTCACTCTCTTGGTCCATAATGTATGTAGTGTCTTGTCCGCCTTTTCTCACTAGCCCGCCCTTCTTCTCCGCCACACTCAATCTCCTGCAACTATTTTGACATTTGAATTTTGACAGACCTTCAGTCAAAGCAAGCCAGGGCGTTGGTCGTGTCTAGAAGGTAACACGGAAATTGCGAAACTCTTGTAAGATGGTTAAAGTTAGGCATTGACCTCAAATAGTTAAAATTAGGCATTGAACTCAAATAGTTTAAGTTAGGCGTTGAACTCGAACAATTAATGTTAAGCATTGACCTTGAATAGTTAAGGTTAGTATAGGGCGTCGGGCAGCGAGTCTCGAGTTTTTGAAAGTTATAAAAAACATGAAATCACCTTTTAACCACATGCTTAATGACCTGCAATCTTACGGAAACACTTTGAGTGACCACTGTTTTATGTAATTTTACATGCATTTCTTCATTATCATGAACAGTAAAATATCCCTTTACATTTATTGTAAAATTACATTTAAAATATATACAAATACAATAAATTGCCATTAAAAAACACAATATAAAACCTAATTATTTGCATTTCTAAAGGTAAACCTTTAATTTGCTGCAAATATCTGTAATACTTTTGCGTTGTTTTAGGGGGGTACATGGGTAAATCAGTTGTAGTCATAAATCAGAAAAAAACATGAATTAAACAATTAATCAGTTAATTTTAATTAATAAGTTAATTAATTAAGATTTAGTGCTAAATTTAACTATATCTTACCACTCAGAAAAAGTATGAAAATCATCACAAATTATGAAAAACTCCCTCCAAAATACCACATGAAGACACCAAAACCATGAGGAACATCATAGAAACATTTTATATCAAAAACTTTTGACATTTTAAGATTTCTGTAAGAATTGCATTTTTCGGCAATTGGATAGTGAGCACCTCTGTTATGGAAACTGCTCAGAAACCCTGATTTCCAAATACCTAGGGAAGCCATACATTTTATGAATGCCCTAGGTCTCTAGTTTGTGGTTGTAGTTTGTAACTTTATGAGGCTGTGATTATCCTAGAGGTCACAACAGGTCATTTTATACAGTGACGTCAAGTTTAAAAAAATAGTCTCACTGCAATGAAATTGAACTGAATCCACAAGAGTCTCAGCTTTCTAGTCATGCCCCAATAATGCAATTCTAAGACTGTTTAGGGGAAAATAACAGTTTTATACTGCATGTAACCCTGCAAAATATGGTCATTCCAGTTTTTCCCTCATCATTATTTGTCCCCTTCCAGATAAACTAGCATGACATGTGCATACCTTAGGTCGTCTAGTTTCATATGATACCAATATCTTCAGCCTAACTTTGCTAAGCTTTACCGCTAGCCTACTAAAGCCTCTTAAAGACAGTGATATTGGCCGGGATCGCCGGTGGTCTCAGAGGGACCTCTGTCACTGACCAAGCACTTTCACATCCACTGTGTTGGGAGGTCCTGCTGCTATGCGGGAGCTATTGTCTTTTGCAACACAAACCCTCTTCTTATGAATTTTCATGAAAGAATTGAATGTAATTCGATTGAATTAGTTTGATGTAATTGAATTGATTTATTTTAATTGAATTTATTTGATTTAATTCATTTATTTTAATTGATTTAATGTAAGTAAATTATTTGATTTAAATGAATTAATTAAATGTAATTCAAGTGATGTATTTTAATTAAATTAATTTTCAGTTTCAGTTCGCAGCTAACACTGTGTCAAAAGGGAGTTCTGTTCTCATTTTGGACACTGTTTTGAATTGTTATATTATAATGAACACCATTTCTTATGTATGTATATGGGGTGTTATATCGTAGCGTTTTTCAATGGATAGCCTTACTTTTTCTGGTCACCTCAGTGTTAACTGTATGTCTACCAATATGTAAATAAATTGAATTTAACTGTATATTGATGTTTACATGTACATTTTCACTTAATAAACACTTAACAAACATTAATACCATGAGTTTTTATTTGTAATGGCATTGAAAGCATGTTCACATGATTCCCTGTTGGATTCAAATCTTGAAAAACTTGACCACTTGGCATTTCAATAAGTTCCAGGTCACACTGCAGGCACTTAAAGGTTGAAGGGGAATACTGCCACGTTGTCCATTAACCAAACACATCTAAGGAAACATTTATACATGCGGTCACCAGTTTTGGTTTGCTTGTGCTAATTAAAGATTCCTTTGGAGATCCGGAAGACTAGGTGATAAAATTGGTATTATAAGCAGAGGAGTATTAAATAAATAATATTAGAATACAATAATCACATGAACCCAAGAGAGCATCACATGACCAACAATTGAAAACTGCCATGTGTTTACCACATCGAGTTTCCCACTGCATTAATCCTTGACACAACCCCCTCAAACCTGTTCTAAGTTGAGTTCCTGTCTTTATGCAGTAAAGAATGGTTTGCCAGCTATCCTTGTCACCCAGTAAGTGTTGAGTCCTGGGGAATCAAACCCTGGCGACACACCTTTCTCGTTGAAGAGGTAAAAGTTGAAGAGCTGTCTGTCCTGTGCCTCCAGGGAGACAGAGGTGCTGTTAACCTTCAGCTTGCAAGGGTACGGGCTCTCAAACACCACCCTGAACACCCTGTCCTGCAGGTAATCCAGCTGAATAGTTCTGTACTTGGCCGGGATAGTTGTGTCCACCTGTGGTCCAAACTGCTGCATGACCAGCACCCCGTCTGAGTCCACCTTAATCTCATAGAAAGTCATATTCTTGTAGGTGAAAAAGCCCACATATGGAGCTGGGTCGGGCGGCGGTCTGAGAGTTCGTCGAGCGTCCCTGAAAGCTCTCTCCACTGCGGGGATGAGATAGCTGTAGGCCTGTCT
>CAKALG010033134.1:0-10259 GCA_916700815.1 Helicolenus hilgendorfi | reverse complement strand
ACACAACCCGCCCAAGCCAATCACGGGCCAAGCATGGCCGCAGCTACGTTAGCACCATGGTAGCTGTTTTACTAGAAAGACACAATAACTCACCATAATATCACTATAACTACATTTATGATCAAATTGACACATGTTCTATTACACAGACTCGTGACAGTTATGGACAGTTAAAGTTACATCTCCTCTCTCGCACAATTTCCGAGCAGCTGTCAATCACATCTGTCAATCATGACGTCTCACCTCCTTTTTTATAGCATCAAATAACTAATTAAAACCAAACTTATCAGAAAAATTAACACTAGAACGGACATCAGCGTGATGAGAACTACTAAATTTTATTTGACATGTACTTTGACTTTTTGTTTGGCCCATGTACCATCCGTTAACAAGGCGGGGGCGGGATTTATGACCTGTACTGCAGCCAGCCACCAGGGGGCAATCGAGATGTTTTGGCTTCACTTTTGGGGGAGCTGCCATGTCGTCCATCTTTATATGGAGTCTATAGATGGTTACGGTCAGGCATTGACCTTGAATATCTAAGGTTATGATAGTTTTCGCATTTTCACTTGAGGGTTACCTTCTAGATACAACCCTGTCACTGGCAGATTAATTCCGCTGTAGCTATAGCTAACTAATTTAGCCAACGTTACGTACATGAGTTAAGCTGCTTTGCTTAATGGTCAATTGCTTCCCGTAGAGGAGTGGTGAGGTCCAGGTGGTGGGACCTATAGCCTTTCTCTGGTGACAGCAGTGCACAAAATATTGATGGCTTGAAAAATGAAAATGAATCTGATGTCAGACGGAGAGAAAAGCCTCGGATGAGAAGAGAGAACACGCCGGGAGTCGGGACAATCCCTCAGACTTTAAAGACGGCTTTAAAAGTCTGGAAACCTTCTCTGTTGTGCTCTCTGTCTTGCATCTCTCTTTTTTAACTTCTGCATTTCATCTGTCATTCACTTCGTATCTCTTGTAAAATAAAACCACCGGGGTGCAGGGTTTGATTCATTGCGAGAAGGGGGAACTGCTCTCCAGTAAACTTAATGTGATCAAGTCAAATCACCCTGCGTCCATTCCCATTCAACCAGTCTATTCATTAGCTAATCAAGATAAATGGCCACTTAGCTAAATCAATTGGATGAAGACTGCTGCACTACCAACGTCCAGCTCCATGGAGTGAGGCCTGGTGAAGCAGTGAGGCTGACAGATGGACCCAGAGTGACTGACCTCTTCCTGGGTGAACATCGTTGGGTCACCTCCCATGTATTCCTGGAGGTCTGGAGGATATTTTTGTGCATTTTGCAAAGATAAGGTTTGAATGGTTGGTGTAGATATGACACACACACACACACACTCACACAGAGAAGTGGTCATAATGTATTCATAAAAAAAGTATTGCATACCGAACTATGAACAGTATCGCAGGCTTCTGTCAACAAATGATTTGATAATGCTTCCACCGATGAATTATTCTGTTTAAATTATGCTTTTATTATGCTGTTGGAAGCATCCGCATGACCAGGGAGCAGAGATATGTGTGTGTGTGGGAGTACAAATTTGAACTGCATCAATTCAACAGTACAAGCCATTCAATTTAGTCCATAAAAGTGCTGCATTTTTAAATGAGGACATGGAACAAAAGGGTGGGTGTGTAATGGAAAATTAACTATTAGAAAAATGAGTGGACAATGAGCCAGGGGAGAACTTTTTAGTGGTTTGATCATTTGAGACGCAAACTACAATACATCCGTTACATATTTAACTCACTATTGTCCATTATGTCACTTGTCAAAATGAATCATAGGAAACTCCAAGCAGCAGATCACCCCTTATTCTAACTAAAATCAATCTCACACAGTTAATACAGAATCATATATGGCTGTAAGAAGCAAAAGGAATCATCAGATTCTTCATTGCCTGCTTGCGTTTTTAACTTAAAAAGTTCACGTTTGAGTTCAAGCTGGGTGTCCAACTTCACAACTTCGAGGGAAGTACATGTGATGGACTTGACTGTGACATCGGTCTGTCTGACACCCTCTCCGTCCGGTCGCATTAACGCTGCAGGTGGGAAGAGACTCGGTGGGTCTCAGTGGTCTCTCTCTGTCTCTCACTGTCTCTCTCCATCAGTCGCACCTTTTTGTTTCTCCCTCTAACACTCTTCCTTCTTTCCCCATACCCGCAGATAAAGTGTATAGTCAGACGAGAGATAAAGTTGAGGTCTGGCGAATCGACAGCAGATGGATGATGATGTCTGAGTGTCTTTTACTGTACCACCCGGGTTTAGCGAAGGATCTTTCGTGGATCTGGTGTGATCCGCTGGTGGGATGAGCGGCTATCATAACTAAGAACAGGCTTTACTCGTTGATCTCTATCATTGCAGGCAATGCATGGATAATGGGAAAGAGTTATATTAAAAGGAATTTCCCTGTCTTCTAGCTTCTTCTAATTCCTCTATTCTAAGAGAACTGTGAATATGTAATGAAAATGAACATGTTGAAATGCAGGGTGGTAATAAAATGAAAAGTGTTGTCAGAAAAAACGCTTAGAGAACATCACAGCTTACTAGTTTTACACATATTTGGTGATTTAATGCTGGAATGAGTGTCTTGGACCACCCTAATGTGAAGCAAAATATACAAAAGGTCACACACAGCATTAGAAATGCATCATGGGTTTTTCTAAGCTTTTAAGGGCTCTGTAAATGGCAACAGTGTCAAAGACGGCCGGCTGATGCATTTGATTCAGACTAGTTTTGTTTTTTCTGTTGCTCCACTGCACATCTCTGTCCAGATAAAGTGCAATCTGTTTTCCCAACTGAGCATACAGGTCAAACCACACATGCACACAGGCATACTAATAAAACACCCATGTGTGCACAAATGTGTATACACAATGCACACAAATAAATGAAATACAGGCATAAACACGTGTTTAGAGTTGGGTCGATTTCTGGGTCTGGTGTAGAAGCTTAAACCGGTTTTATTTTATGCAAACCGGTTGAACCGGCATTTATCATTATGACACATTCTGGCAAATTATAAAGTAGCCCGACATCGGCAACCTGTGCCGACAGCATCATGAAGCTAAATCCAACTTTTGTTGCATTAGTAATGTAACCGTGTAGCAATCCATCATTCTTTAATGCTTGCTGTCATTTCCCTTTTCCCAATTTGTTTAGCTGAATGTCACAGTTCTCCTGAGTTAATTGGAGGTTATTCAGATCACCTGTTGTGCATGGTGAGAGGACTGGCTCCTAATTAAGAATTAAGAGCAGCTTGGTGCATTTCCCCTCTTGGCCAATCAGAATGAAACAACACCCTTTCTTTAGGGCTTAAGAGAGGTGAGGAATTGTACACTCAGGGCATTCTGATCCTTCCTCGATGTAATGCAGACCTCATTTTAGCAGATTCAGCCAGAAACTCTGGTCTTTAGGCCCTTTTGAGACTCCTTTGCTGGCTTACATTTTCTGGTTGAGGGTGATTTTAAGCATTCTGAAACCAAGCAAGGAGTGAATATTAAAGAACACCTTTCCACTAGGTTATCTGCATCAGGGCAGATCTAAGTGCAAGAGTTTGTGCATGCTTAATGATAACCTAACATCCACATTTTATTTTTACTGGTTTATTTTCATTGAAACCCCCTTTTTCGCCTAACTTGGTTTTATGAGAAAAGGATAAACGTACACGGAGCATCCTATTGACCATCCATGTCTTCCTCTCCGGAGCTCTCTGTCCTGCCCTTTTTTCCTATGGCAATCCCAGAGGGATACAATGAACAGGGACTAACATGTTACAGTAATAAGAAATATGACAATGCGATTAATATATTATGTTTGCTGAGGCCGGCAACATGAAGGAGATAAAATTTCAGTAGAGGTGTGAGGGGGAAAGTTTGTTTACTAGAAAGTTCATGTGTTTTTTGGGTGGACAAGACATGGCAGATTTAAGGCCTTTACACAGCAGGGGCATCTTTTTGTGCAATTAATTTGCATGTCAATATATATTTTTTGGACCTGTTGTTTTTGTCATGAGTACTTACTCTGAATAAAGGAATGGACCAATCACGTTGTTCAGAATGGTTCAGTTGAACCTATATTTATGAAACGACAACAAAACGGAGCTAGTCCGAACTAAGTTGGCAAACATTATTACTCTTTTCAACCTTAACAAAGGCAGCGCCTTTGTTAAGCCTTTCACAATAAAAGCCCTAGACACATTATATTCAGAGGCGAGTATTTTGCGTTTTTGTGTCGTTTATTCGGCATGCTCCCAGTGTGTAAAGGCCTTTAGTCTCAAAGAAAACTAAAACTGCGCCAATATGGCAACATTTTGGATTTGAAGCTGACGAAAGATGTGAGCCGAAAAACACAGAAGAAGTAACGTGTAAACACTGCAGGAGTTGCTACACTCTCATTATGCTCAACTCGAGAGCAGCTGAGGAATCAGATGCAACACCTAGTGGTAAAATTAAGTATACCAGTCTGGTTCTGTGTTCTGCTTAATATCAAACTAGCTTGACATTTTTTACACCAGCTCAACCCTATACATGTGCATGCATAAGCACATCATGCACACACAGGATGAACAAAGAGCACTGGAGCTACTCCCGCACAGTCCAAACTGTAGCAGGGGAGCCGTATCAGGCAGAGATTGGTAATAAAACTTTCCCTTAGTCAATGGAGTCTGAGAGTGTGTGCTTGTGTGTGTGTGTGTGTGTGTGTGTGTGTGTGTGAGTAGGTACTATTTGCTGCTCTAAGCGGTGTGGGAGGTCTGATTTGTGGCTGTAATATCGACAGGCAAGGCCTTGGAATGAGGTCTTTCCTTCAGGGAGTCCTTCTACCCTTTCGTGCCTGCACAGAAATGCTCACACAAAAAACAACATGCATACGCTCAAAGGTTTTTATGGACATTTCCACTGATTGCATCCAATCTCTAACACCTAACCTCACGACTCTTCATTAGGTGCACGACTTTACCTTAAAGAACTGGTCACATCAGCGTTCAAAAGTTTGCTCGCGGGTCGAAGAACAGCGCAAATGTTTTGCGAGGTGTTCAACTTTGATGAAAGAGGTTGAAATGCAAATTCAGGCCATTGACCTTTGAGGGAACAAATAGCCAGAGAGTCCGAGATGGAGGAAGCTATCATAGATTATTAGCTAGCTCTGTGTGGCTATCCATTTTTATAACCTCCTGAGTATAAACTCGTCCACAAAAAAGCAACGGTTTACAAGATAGCTATGAGACAAGAGTCAAAAGAGTACAAAATCATCTTTGGAATAAACCATGCTGATGGTTAGCACACAATCTTGCTTACTCAAAGAGCTTTTATCTCCTTTCAATAACTCTTTAATGTTTATGAATGATGCAAAGTCCTGAGAACAAACTGCAAGGGGGAGTAAACGGCACTATGGGACAAAAGAAAGAAGCTCGAAGAGCAATTGTGACTGATTAGTTAGCTCACTAGCAAGTAGTTACCCCAGTGGGCAACCTCCATAATAAGTGAAGCCAATGCTGAAGTGCCTTAAACTTCTATTCTGTCTAATAGCCAGCAGGGGGCGACTCCTCTGGTTGCAAAAAGAAGTCTGATTGTATAGAAGTCTATGAGAAAATGACCATACTGGTCACTTGATTTATTACCTCAGTAAACATTGTAAACATGAGTTTATGGTCTCAATTGTTAGTTTCAAGTCTTCTTCAATACAGCATGATGCTCATTTAGTAAATTGTCTTCCCACTTAGAATAAAATAGATCATAAAGCAGGGTATGCTTTAGGGCGTGGCTACCTTATGATTGACAGGTCCCTACCACGGCTTTGTCCGGCCTGGGAGTTGTCCGGCCTGGGAGTTGTCCATGTTTTTGTCTTACAACTTTAACCCTTTCACAGTGTGTTAATGAAATTAACTATAACATTTTGGTCACCTAAAAATGTCTTCGTCAGCGTTCTTAACTCCACCCTCTCGGGTCACTTCTGGTTGCAAAAAAACAAGATGGCAACAGCAAAAATGCCAAACTCAAGGCTTCACAATGGCAGTCAACAAACCTGATTTCTCTGTGCCACCGGGCCTTAACTTTGACATATTACTAACACTCTAACCTTAACCCTAAACCCAAGTAGACCTACTAAAAAGTTGCCATTTTGTTTTGAAGAGCACAAACCACAGTCAGGCGTCACACACCCAGAATGCACAAAATGATCTCACACCAAAGAGCTCCACATCTAACATAAGGACCGCTCCACACAGTTGCTTACCTTTCTCACTTTGCAACATTGAATGTAACGGTGGAGACACAAGGGAGACTGGCAGTCAGACAGGAACACATCTTTCGCTGTAACACCTTGTAAATCAGAGAGAGCTTAGAGGGCGACATGCTCTCTCTGCAGTTGTCCACACTTCTCTCACACCCTGTTCTTCTACTGACACATTGGCCAATTAAACTTCTAAACCCTGACACTCACACTGCCTGCTTTTTGGAGTGTCTGGGGTATTTTTCACTATATGTGTGTGTGTGTGTGTGTGTGCACTCAGGATATACTGTCCTGGCATTCCTGTCAGGCCATGGATGGATTCCTGTTTGACTGTGAAACTGCAGAACTTTTAAAAGGTATGAGACAGCAAAAAACAGCCCACTCTCCTATACCCCTCCCTCTATCCCTGTGCAGTATGGCATAACAGAGACCTAAAAGAGGGCTTTTTTATATCCTCTGTCTTTGTCTTCAATCCTCTCTGGAGTCACTTTAAAACATATTAAGCTGTTTGTTGTCACCAAGTCTTATCCATGAAGCTCAGCCAAACTACTGAAGGAAAATAAGACAATTCTTGTGATGCCAAATGGCTCATTCCTAAACCACAATTAGGCTTGGGAATGGAAGGAAAAGTCACCTTCAACAAAGTAGGGAGAAAAAGTCACTTTAGTGAGGTTCATAACTAAAGTCATAAAAAGAGAAGAAGATTTTTGGGGATATTTGGGTGAAAATACAAGTTTAAAGTTCTAGTTCTAAAAATAATATTTTGTCATTGGCAGCATATGTTATTCCCCTCAGTCCTTGCTCAGGGGCCACACACTGAGTCCCGATTTCAATCACTCATTTTGCACTACAAAGTGACGGCGTACAAAGTATTTCAAGCCTAATCATACGATTTCCAGGTGGCTCGCTAAGACTGATTGACAAGCCTATTCATTTTCTTTTCAGATGGAAAAAAAAAAACTGGGGGAGATGAAAAGGACAGAAGATCTTTCAAAAGCGTGGACACCCATCAAAAGATTCAGTTCACATGTGACAAATCCCGTTCGGCACAGAGCCTTAAAGATTGCAATAAAGACGGTAAATGATTTGTCACACACTGGCGGGCCATTTCGGCAGGTTATCAGAAACACAGCGAACACCTGCAGCAGGTATATGCGCCTGTGTATGCTCATTTAAATATGCGTGTGAGTTTGTGTGTGTGTCTGTGTGAAAGTGGCCGGGGTGAGTGCATACATCCACGCAGGATTATGGAAACACTGGATTATTTCCTCCGCGCCTTGAAGAAGCGCCTTTAAGTCCTAAAATGAACAGTCAAGGAGAGGACAGCAGCTTGAAAAGACTTTGGAGATGAAATGGTTTCTTCTGAGTCATTCCGAGTGTTTCCCGCTGATGCTGTTACAACAAAAGCGACCTCCAGTTTTTCAGAAAAAAAAGAGATGCTTTGTGGGAAAAAAAAATCAGCCGTTAAAAATGCACAAATGCTGTGTATATTTGTCAATATTTGTTTTGGGTGACAGCATTTTTTTTGTTGAATAAAGTGTCAGTGTGTGCATGCATATTGTAGCATGAAAGAAATATGTGTGTGCGTGGCACCAACTGTGCGGGCCCTGACACCCAACAGTAAACAGTTGAAGAAAAGGCAGGATGACTGAGCCCAGCAGCCTGTTAGACTGTTGATAAAGGAAAAAAACCTTCCTTTTAGAACACAAGAGCAACAAAACATCAAGCCTCTCCTCTTCCTCTCTCCTTCTTCTCTCTCCTTTCTCAAGATCTCTCCTTCACTCACTTTCCCTTTCTGCCCGGCATCTGTCACTTACTGGGAATGCCATTGGCAAAGAAGAAGGAGCAAGAAGATGAGGGTGGGTACTTGTGACAGGTGGTGTTCAGAGAGCTCCCAGGAAACTACAAAGAGAAGGAGGGATGAATGGAAGGATGCATGACAACAATAAAACAACAAGCTGCCAAAAAACACCTAGATGAAGACAGGCAATAAGAAGGAGAGGGGGGAAATACTGGAAGAGGTGAGGCCTCATGTGTGTGCTTGTGTGCATGAGTGAGAGTGGCTGAAGCGATCTGGCAAGCGTTGCTTTTGGCCTTCATTGGGGAGCTGATAAATCCACAGCCGTTTGACTCCTGCCAGACGCCGCCCCGCACACAAACACACACTCTCTAAGCACACTACATCTCCATCTGTTTGACTTGTGCCAGTTGCCCCCTTTCAATTACCCAGCATGCCTTGCTCCCACAGAGAAACGGGGCCTATTCAATGAGTGCTGTGAAAGAGGAGACAGATGGACAAACATAAAATACAGATAAAGACTTTAGGAAGAGACGACAGGTGCTAAAATAATCCTCTTAGACACAGGAGGTTTTATACTCTATCTAACCGGCATGCAACTTGTGATGAACTCCAACCTGTTTGGTGGAGGTTACCTCATTAGGAGAGTTTATTATAGCGGGAACATAGCTGTTTAGACTGTACAAGTCAGTAATGAGAATATTTGAAAATAGAAAAAGCAATGATATGTTGTTATTCCCAATCAGTCAATGCTCTCAAACTAAAATATTTGTTTTGGTGTGGGAAATTCTTTATTTTTTAACGGCCGTGTCAAACAGGAGAATGTGACTATTATGTATTTGCCTGTGTCAGGAGTCAAACTGATTCATTTTCTAACACAGGGAGTTAAATATGGGAGCTGGCATGATAACCTACTGCCCTACAAAGTTGGGTAACAATACAGAGGCAGTATTGAATCTTCTGTCGTCATGACTACAGGGCAGAGTATTGAATTCCAATACCAATATATAAATAATACTTTTTTTTCAATGCAATATCTTTAAATAAAATAGTGTAAAGGCTCGATCACAGCAAAACAAAAAAGTAGCACGGCAAATTTCATCATCGCAAAACAGATGGTGCCCGAATGGTGGTGACGTAATGATTACTCGCAGGGCTGGTGAACGATTGTAGCTAACTCTACTAACAAGCTCTCTGTTAGCTTGGTTGCATTATTATCCTGTTAGCTATGTTGCTAACAAGTTCACATGGTTTAGGTAAGAGACGATTCCTGTCTCAATTAAAACTAAATTAGTGGGTACAACACAGCTAACCGCTTTCTCTGTTTTGGACTCTTTGCTTTCCGTTCCCTCAAAGGTCAGCTGAGTCAGGACTGTTTGTTATTGGTTAAAGGCAAAAATTGGCAATGTGAAAGTTGACCGCACAAAGTTGCCTTCAGGGACTTCTGCCGGGGTTTATTTTAACCCAAACCATGATCTATTCCTAAACCTAAGAAGGTAAATTTCTTGCCTAAACCTATAGGAGATTTCTGCCAGAAAGCCCTGAAGGTAAACTTCTCCCATGTGAAAGTTAACCGACTTTGAACTTGATGTGAAAGATTTGCATGGATTCATCCTCATGCAAAATTTCTTAATTTTAAATGCTGGTGTGACCCGGCCTTATAATTTGCAACATTTTAATTAAAATCACAAGCTATCTATCCATCCGATATCTGTAACCGCTTATCCTATTCAGGGTCGCGGGGTGCCGAAGCCGATCTCGGCTGACATTGTGCGAAGGCAGGGTTCACCCTGGACAGGTCGCCAGACTACCACAGGGCTGACACATAGAGACAGACAACCATTCACGCTCACATTCACACCTACGGGCATTTTACAGTCAACAATTAACCTAACCTGCATGTGTTTGGACTGTGGGAGGAAGCCGGAGAACCCGGAGAAAACCCACGCTAACACGGGAAAAACATGCCAATGACCCTCTTTGCTCTGAAGCGGCAGTGCTAACCACCGTGCCACCTGCAAACTATCTGATCAAAGAATACGAGTACAAGAGTAATATACAAATCTGACCAGACATTTGCTAGCAGCTTTAACCATTTTTGATACTTGATACTGCAGACAAAGTTCAGTTTATAAGAAAGAAACAGTGTTGAGGTTTCATACCCAGCTCTAGTCATGACTGCACACCGTTCATCCGTTCATCTTCAACCGCTTA
>CAKALG010033133.1:0-13125 GCA_916700815.1 Helicolenus hilgendorfi | reverse complement strand
CTTCGGCCCGTTGGTGGTTGGATTCATGACCACCTGGGTGAGGTGGGGGGGCACAGAGGAGGGCAGGGATTGGTCATGTTAGCTTGTCGGGAAGATCGCTAAATAACGCTCCAAATTTACACAAAAAAACTCACATAGCCATTTTCAAAGGGGTCCCTTGACCTCTGACCTCAAGATATGTAAATGAAAACTGAGTGAAAACTGCATCTTATTAGATAAAGCAGATGTTGACAAACTGCATAATTTGCAGTTGAAAAAGGGTAATATATCGCAAAATATTTTATCACAATACTGTGATAGGCATATCACAGAATGTTTAAAATCACAATAATCATACTATCATGATAATACCGTATCGAGGAGCCTCTGGTGATTCCCATCCCTATTGTTTAGGATCGGTCAATCAGTTTTTTTTTTGATAATTATTAGTGGTGGAAATGGAGATAATTTACAGGAGGAAATGGAAATCCACCTCGTTTTATTCCCCTAAAATCACATGTTGGCAAATTCCTGGTTCTGTTGTATTTTACCTTCTGATAATCACAACATGTCAGACAGCAGCTGTGAGCTGAAAGAGTCGGCCAACTAGCAGCCGCAGCTCATTTCATTTACTCTGTTTTGTCTTCAGTGTCCTTCAACTGTCTGCTTCACACACACACACACCCACACACACACAGTCTGAAATGTCTGCCTTCATCTCAATCGTGATTCAGCTGCAGTGTGTGTGTGTGTGACTCATGTTAACATCTCCAACACCATGAAGGACGTCTGAAACTTTCTGAACTTGGCCGACATCGTCCGTCACCGTCCAATCAGAATCAGTCAGTAATTTAACGGCTCCAATCTACACTGGTGGTTTATTTCTCCGGAGGAGGTAACTAGGGGTGTAAATTATGACGTAGTATTAGGGCCATATTGAGGGGGAATAAATTAATCTGAGATTTCGATTATTTTATAAATTTTACGTGTTATGTTAGAGGGAAAATAGAGCAGCGTGTCGCCTGTGTGGAAATGAGGAACGTGGAGCATCTTGTGAAGTTATACTTCAGTTAAAGTTTCATAAATAACCAAATACTTCATCTTTTGGCACATCAGCACCACATTAAGATAAAAAGTTGAGAGTAGAGTGGTTCACTGAGTGGGCGTGTTCTTTTTTTGATAGGGCGACCATTTTTATCAATAAACTCTTGTTACTTCCACCCCTCATGGCGTGATATGTAAGGGATAATGTACAGCAAGCTGGTCATTGTTGTGAAACAAAACTCGGGTCTTGCATCGCCCTGAAGGGGTTTATTTCACAACAATGACCCACTACCTCTACCGAAAAAACAGACTGTAGAACGGCGTGACTGACCAATCACAATCGAGTATTCAACAAAGACGTGTAATAATGAGCTGTAAGATGTTGTTGGATATATAATACAGTTGTGGTTTGGTTGGTTGCTGTGACCAGACATCATGCGGTTGTTTTTTAAATTGTTTTACAGAAAGCATCCCATTTAAATTCCTGAATGTATTTAAGGGACTGATCATAGATAAGCAAACCCATGTTGTGTTGTTGTGTGTTGTGTGTGTGGTTCAGTGCAGTTGGACTCTCACCCGGCCCAGCTCCTTGTCCTCCAGAGCCAGGACCCCGGTGCTCTCTGTGAACAGCTTCACTTTGACCGAGGGTAGAGGGTGAGTGGTGGTGAAGTCCCCCTGAGTCCCCCACCTGAAACACACAAGGATCCTCTTTACAGCTGGGCACACACTGGGTGTGTTTTTATTGATCTTGTACGTTTACTGTCGTGTTAGTATTTACTCACACGGCACATTTTAATCATCCTGTCTGCACAGCCAGAGCCCGACACTTTTAGCTCACACTTTGTGAATCTGTATGGTTGTACTGTACAGGTTTGTACCAAGCCCCTAGGAAGAGCGCCGGTCGTTGATGCCAATTTTCGTAGTGGACAAACGGCGGTACTACAACTTCCGTGTCCGTCACGTGAGGCCAGCGGGCCCAAAAATACTTTTTTCCATAGACTTACATTGGTAAAGTGACTTCTGTGACTCAGCGGATAATTTTTTTTAGGTGAATCAACTCCCCAGTATGAACACTCTAATAGTCCTTATTTAAATCATTAGGTCCTAAAAGTTGTAAAACGCACTAATAGCCAAATCCAGAGTTATTTCCCTTCCTCCATTCATGTGAATGAGACCCAGACACTGACGACAGCGTGACGTTCGGACCTCGTGACCGAGCCATGTGACCTGGCGGATGCTACTGCGTATGTTCCATGGGCCCAATTAATGCAGAAGATAGCTGGATGATCCGGGTACTTTTCCAGTCGGAAGTCAGGCCATTTTGGCATCATGCACCACTGAGCAACTTTCATAGGAATGAACGCTGTATCCAGTTCTCTTAATACATCCATGGTTTGTGCAGAAGACCTTCTGGTGATCCATTTTTCTAAGTCTGATCTAAATTGTTTTCTCTCCTGTGTTTATGACTTCAGAACAGGTGATAAACAGGTTTTGCCAGGATAATCTTTCTAAGTTCCTTAATTATTTTTCCATCTGTGAAACAGGAGGGGAAAAAAGTTTTGTCAGGCGAAACCTTTTTTTTTTGTTGTCAGGATCATTTCTCTAAATGTTTGTTGAATACTCACTTCTGCCACAAGAGGCTGAAGTGCACCACTTGTAATTTGTCTTTGTTTTGGAACCGCTGTTTTCAAATCCTTTGTAAGGCTGCCCTTCATTTATTTGATAGCTGTGCGCAAGCTTTTCCGCAGAAGTATAAATTTGACATCACAGTTAACATTCCTACATGGGCCCAGTATAGCTGGCATTAGCTGTGCAGTGCAGGGTTTTAAGGTCCCAAGAATCAGACAGCCTTCACGTGTGAATCTGAGCATGACACACTGATTTTGCTCTCAAAAACATGAACAAAACTCCAAGTGTAGCTACTGCATAGAAATGATTATAATGTACACCTCAAGCTTTTTATATCTGCATGCTCCACAACCCACAGGACGAGGCGTCTTCATCGTTAATTGCAATCACACTGACACCGCAGAGAGCAAAATGAACTTCTACAAGAGGTCACCCTGCAAACTTTGCTCAGCTCCCTGTAATAGCATCACATCAGGTCTTAGTCACAGATCCAGAGGCAGTAAAGTGTCCCATCAGTGTCGGCTGTTATCAACAATCACTTATTGTTCATCTCACAGAGACTCTAATGGAGCAGACTGACGCCTTCTGCTCAGGATGACAGACGCCGCCATTATACACACCGGGATCCACGCTCCCATCATTACATGCCGTTATGTCTAAACTGTCATGGTAAGCGCGTAAGTGTGTGTGCATGTGTGTGTGTGCGTGTGTGTGCGTGTGCATGCGTGCATGCGCGTGGTGCACAAATGACTAGTGACCCCTCCACTTGTTGAGGGCGAGCAGCAAAGCAGTTTCCCCAGTTTCCAAGGCAACATTATGCGGAAAGGTGTTTTCACTTCACACACATACAGACATCAGATCAGTAATACGGAGGACAGACACTGATACAAACAGCTCTAACCTCATGGACTAACTGACCTGAGGTAACGGTTTAAACATAACATAATGACCGTTGTTATTACGGTATCATTATCAGTTCAACTTGACCTTGAGCATTAAACACATTAAAACCAGACGGCGGTGAAAACAGACCGCAGGACAAATTTAAAGGTGAAACCTCAGCTGCTGTTTGAGACAGAAAATGATTCAATTTTGCACCTGCAGCCTGAAAACTCTGGGTTTACCAATACTATTTATTAGGGATGGGAAAAGAAATCAATTCATCCGTTTATCGCAATTTTTTTTTTTTTTTTTTTACAATTTTGAAATAGATTTTTTAATGCCAGAATTGATATATTTGCTTCATCTGAGTCTATGCGGAAGTAGAAGGAAGTTATTGCTTTTATTGTTGTAGTCTGAGTAACGTGACGTCTTATCCGTTCAATATCCTTCAACCAAAACAAAACCGCAGTGAACCGAAACGACAAAGCAGAAAACGGTGGAGGGTCTGCGTGGTTACGACCTGCACCCTCACATGTTAAATCCAAAGTGGTAAACACTACACATCCAGTAAAGTATGGAAACACTTGCAGGAAAAGCGGATCTAGACATCACAGCTAAAGCTGCAAGCTAACGTTATCGTATTGCGGTAACGTGCGTTCAAGCCAGCCGTCACTCTCATCTCCATGGTCAAATGGACCGACGCTACAACTGTAGAGCACCCATATACTGACATTTATGTTAAATGCATTCAAACGGCCCCAATGGAGCTGATCATGGATGTATAAAGAGAACAGAGCTGATGGGAGAGCTAGAGACTTGGAGAAGTTAGAGAAAGTATACACGTGTGACTACGTCCGGTTTTCAAAATAAGGTGTTAACAATGGAACTGTATATACAAAATACATATATGGAAATGAGATTGATTTGAAGTCCCTAGAAGTGTATGATTAAACCTTTTCCCATGGTCTAGTGTTAAAAAAGTTAACAAAAATCGCAATAAATATTGAATCGGCACCCAAGTATCGTGATAGTATTGAATCAGGGGATAGGTGAATCCTCCCAGCCCTAGTATTTATAATCAAATAATAATATTATAAAAAATTTCTTAAATTGACATATCATGCTTAAAATTTCTAAAAACATGTTCTTTGGTTGTGCTTCTAATTGTATATTAAGGATGGGCAATATGGTTTATAAATAATATTGATAGTTTTAGGCTATATCGTGATATACAATATATATCCCGATGTTTTCATATTTTCTCTAAAATAACATAACTGTTTGATTGAACCCTTTGATGCGTATGCTCATACCAGCGTGATCATTCTAGTGAACTAATCTGAACACTCTGAGGTGGTGTACTGTCATATTGAAGTCAGATTGGTCTTTGGAAATGTATTCTTATTAAGTTTGACTAACTATTCACACAATTGAAATTACATTTTTCTTTAAAATACAATTTGGATGAGGTTGTTTTTTAAATTATCATTCATTTTATTCATTATTTAATACTTATTAATTTTGTTTTATTTCTTTATTGATTATTGACAGACTGACTGACTTTGTGTTTTGTGATAATTAGCTAATGTTAGCATGCTAACAAGCTAAAGTAAGATGTAGAACATAAAAAAAAACTGAGTAAATCACTAGTTTACACACAAACTTAGTGATGGATTTACAAACAGCTGGTGCAGCTCAGTTCCGTTATTTTACTGCCTTTTATTGCTTTGACACTAATTTAATTGCATGAAATCTAAAAATGAGGAGTTAACTGTGACTGTGACTCCTGAGTGAAATGTGTCTTCCTGTTGATCCTCTGCTCTTCATCATCAGCTAGTGTTTGTCTCTGAGGCAAATTGGTACATAATATATAAAATTGTTTGTGTTTTTGTTTCAAAATCTGTTTACAATCTAAACCCTGTACTTTACAATTGACACCGAGACCCACATTAGTTTCACCTCATTTTAATTGACGGTGAATTAGTTTTGTGTGTGAAGCCCTGCAGCGGGTGATACAGGAGTTAAACAAACTTCAATTACACGGAAAAAGTAAACAGATTTGATTCATAAACCTTTGTGTGCCTCTGCCTATCTGCAAGTTGATTTTTCATTATGTATGGAAAAAACAAATCCAAGCCTGGGGGGAATCTAAAAAAAGTGATTAGTACAAATCAAGTACACTCCTGATAATTATTTTCCAAACATGAAGAAACGGTGTTTTGGTCCTTTAAGTGAGTCTCGAATGCTTGACATTCTGGAGTAATTTAGGGTATGACTAATGAAAAGGTCCTCAGTGATTAAAGAGCCGCTACGCTACGACTGCAGGAGTCATCAGAGCAATTGGACGACGGTGTAATCACAGCTAATCACGTTGTCTGTGTAATTATAGTTAACTACGATGTCATTAAGTGTGCGGTGGTGTTATTGAAGATGAGGGATGGGGATGTGCGCTGCGGGCTAATTACAGTGAAGGTTACAGGAGCCGCAGTTACAGCGCAGGATCCCTGTTGACCAATAAGGTCGTCAGGTGACCGTGGGCTCCCTTAATTGGCTGTGTTTGGTGATTCTGGTAGGCAGAAGGGCTGTCAGAATAAAACAAACTCTCCAACAGTAGCTGGAGCATGTGAAAGGGCAGCCTCATTACTGTACGGACCCCGACTGTCCGACGGCCACCGCCACCAAGAATGTGCAGCCCTGAGTGATGATCAGTCGCCAGCAGGCTGCAACGCCATGGTGAAGGAAAATAAAAACATTTTTCATTTTTCCGTGGACAATGAAGCTTTTCACACAGACCTTCTGTTGCTCTGAGCGAGCTGGAGGAAGTGGAAATATTTTTCCTGAAGTCAAAGGCACTTTCTGTATTTCTGAGTGATGTATTTCACTTTTACAGTACAGACATTGCACTCGTGATGCCTCATTTGTCTTTCATTGTACTATGAAACTGTTATTTCATCATAATTCATTTTTTTATTGCCTCTGTGTAGCTTTATGGTTGCACAACAGTATTTAAATATTAATACTGTAATAACTCATGTCATTGTATGTTGTGTAGTCCCAACAGAAAAATGGTTTGTTTAATATTAATACCCTGGGTGTTGTAGGAAAACATGAGGGAACACTGAGTGAAGACAGAAGCAAATAAGCAACGTAGACTGTGTTCACACGGGGGGATGTGGGACAGAGTGAAATGTTCCTGAGAAGTCAACGTTGTAATGAAGGGATGTCAACTGAGGCAGTCACTGTTTACTAAGGCTGGGATAATACACCTATCTCCCTATTCGATACTATCAAGATACTTGGGTGCCGATTCAATATGTATTGTGATTTTTAAGTATTGCGATTCCACAAGTATTTTATTTATATATTTATTTTAAGCGATTTATTGCAATTTGTTAACGTTTTTAACGCTAGACCATGGTAAAATGTTTTTTTGCTTTGGAAAATATCTAAATTGATACATTAAAATGTTTGATTTTCAGCATGTATGTAGTCAGAGATGTCCTGAAGTCAAATATATCAGTCAATGTCAGGAATTTTATATTACTTTTTTCCCAGAAACTGACAAATCAGGCATTAACTGTTGGGCTGCAGTTTGCCATGTTATGATTTGAGCATATTTTTTATGCTAAATGCAGTACCTGTGAGGGTTTCTGGACAATATTTGTCATTGTTTTGTGTTGTTAATTGATTTTCAATAATAAATATATACAAACATTTGCATAAAGCAGCATATTTGCCCACTCCAATGTTGATAAGAGTATTAAATATTTCACAAATCTCCCTTTAAGGAACATTTTGAACAGATAAAGAAAGTATTTATGATTAATTATTAATTGATCATTGACAATCATGTGATTAATCGCGATTAAATATTTGAATTGATTGACAGCCCTAATGTTAATGTTACCCTGTTAGTATTATGATGGGACTATAGCATGACCATAAGCATGTCCGCAAGGGAATGTTAGTATTCAGCTTAAAGTTTTACTGTAGAGCTGAGCCTGAGAAGCTGAGACAGAGATGTCCTAAAAATGCCACCGTACAGAGGATAAACCCAACATGACCTTTCCTCTGGCGTCACCTTCAGGACAAACTTTATATTTTATACCCCGCTAAAGGTCATGAGTTGAGAAATGAAAAGTTGTCTCCATTTTTCATCTATCCACACGTTTAGTTTTGTGGTGTGTAATAAATATTACAGCCTCATGGGGGCGCCTGTCTGGCTACAAACCAGACCGGCTCATAAACCTCCTTCCTGCAGAGCCCCAGGTGACTCTCCGTAATGAAAAACATCAGAGGTCTGACTGAGACTGTGAGGGGTTTGAGCTCAGCTGGGCTTTCCGCCAGAAACCAGTGTGTGTGTTTTTTTTGTATGTGATGGTGAGGAGCGACTGACTCCCACCACGGTTACATAACAGCCTCATCGTCTCACTGTATCAGCCTTTACTGGAGAATGAGAGACATCGCTGCGGGCGGCTGATCGTGAGGGTCACTTCCCTGGTTGCATAAAACGTGCAGTTCGTCTTCTGCTGTTTGCATTTCAAAGCTGTGGTTCAGTTTCAGGTAACTGTGTTAAGGAGGCTTTTCACCGAGGTCTGTGTTCATTTCATCTTCAAAAGTGCAGACTATAATCCAATTAGGAGTCAAGAGTGAAGGCTCAGCAGGCTATAAACTGAGTATTAACTCATGTCTTTCCAGTACCAACACGCATTAAAACCTCTGAGCTTTCTGTCACACGTTGTCCATCTACAGACACCTTGAAATATCAATCCACACACTCAAGATCACAAAAAACGTATTTAGTTTTTAGGTGTATTTATGCTGTATAATGACAGCACCATATTAGGCTGCAGCCAGGCTGGATCAGAAGATACAGTTACAGGTTTGATTAATTGAAAATCAACAGCCAGAAAAAAATTTCAATCCAAAAATTCGAGCATAGAAGTTCATTTCTGACCTCAGAATCAGTTTGTTTTGACAAAATAATCTCTTGATTAACGACATTTTGTGGTCATCATCAGTATCGGTAAATGAAAAACTTTGGTCACATGATAGCAGGTACTAATTATAGGAACTGGAGAGAAAAAAGGCGGAACCAAAGCCACTAAGTTTTGTTTATTTGCTCAACCATTTAAAGCAGAGCTGTAAAACGAAAAGCGTCAAGTATTGAATATGATTGCATCAGATACTTTGTCATATTCTCAGAATTGTTTACTTTTCCACACACAAATAATATGACTTTTCATTAGGGCTGGGACGATACACCTACCACCTGATTCAATACTACCACGATACTTAGGTGCTGATTCGATATGTATTGGAATTTGTAAGTATTGCGATTCAACAAGTATTGCGATCGATATTCGATATTAGCTCTGCTTTTCCTGCAAAGTGTTTCCATACTTTACTGTATGTGTAGTGTTTACCACTTTGGATTTAAAATGTGAGGGTGCAGGTCGTATCCACACGGACCCTCCGCCGTTTTGTACTTCCTCGTTGCGGCCAGCTGCGGTTTGTTTTGGTTGACGGTAACTTCCTTCTACGTCTGCATAGACTCAAATTAGGCAACTATATCAATTCTGGCATTAGAAAAATGTATTTCAAAATCGTTAAAAAAAAAAAAAAACGCGATACATAGGTGAATCGATTTTTTTTTCCCACCCCTACTTTTCATGTCTAAATATAAGCTGTAAGATACCATTAAGTACCATTCAGAGGTGTTCATGCCTCTTTCTTTCAAGCAAAGCTCCACTTAAAAATGTGTTTTTCTTGTTGTGACTCCACCGTGATGTTTGACCTTCACTGTACAAAATGATTTATGTGCAGAGTTTGTTTTCACATTGATCTGCTGAAGTGGGAGAGTTTCTCTCTGCTCACCTTAAATCTCAGTTTAAGGCGAGGACGTACGAAAGGATTTTATTGTGAAATGCGACGACAGGTATTTAAAGTCTGCAAATGTTTATTGTGTTTGTGTGGCCTGACTGAGACACTCTGAATAGAGCAGTAGGAACAGGAAGTAGAACTCACTGTGGTCTGGAGGCTTCAGCCTGGTCTGTCTGCAGCTTTTCTCCTCCCTCCACCTCCATGGTGCAGTAAACAATCCGGTTTGGAGCCACAGACTTCAGACCCTGGACCTCCACAATCACAATCTGGAAACACCAGCACAGGTGATTGTGTCAATTACTTTCTCAAGTAATCGTTAGAGATGGTCCGATACCATTTCTTCCTTCCCGATACAGAGTACCGATCCGAAAGCAGTCTGCTATAAACACTTCATTGTTTTACTAATGGGACTTTCCAGTGTGAAATATTGCCAAGTTGTTGACATTTTGCTAGCTCTGGCATAATATGGCAAAATGCAGCCCAACACGCAACAACAGCTGTCAGTGTGTCCGTGTACTGACTTGACTATGAGAACCCATTTTCATTCACATATCTTGAGCTCAGAGGTCAAGGGTCCCCTTTGAAAATGGCCAGGGCAGTTTTTCCTCGCCAAAAGTTTGTGTAAGTTTGGAGCGTTATTTAACCTCCTTCCCCACAAGCTAGTACTACATGGTTGGTACTAATGGATTCTTTAGGTTTTCAAGTTTCATATGATACCAGTATCTTCACTTTAGCTTTAAAACTGAGCTAGAGTTAAAACAAACTTGCGTTAACACATTATTATCGCGTTAACTTTGACAGCCCTACTTAAAGGATTAACAAATTATCAAAATTGGTAGCAATTTTAAACAACTATCAGAATTTCTACCTCGTGTTCTCTTGTATTTTTTCTTAACAAGGAAACTAAATGAACTGTACTGAAGTCATACACCAGTTTTAGCAGTTATCTGAGACAAGTTCACATCCACACACACAGACCTCCAGCGTAAAGGAGAGCACGACATCAGACTTGGACAGGATGTCTCCCTCGTCTCCCATGTCCAGGAAGGAGTTGTTCATGGAGGAGCGTTTGAGCTTCTGTTTGAAGTCCGGGCCTCCTTTGGACACCGGCAGACTCTCCAGGTTGGCCATGAGCAGGTTGACCGACGAACGCAGCTCCTCCACGTAGAGAGGCTCCATGTCAGCGGAGATGAACTTTGGGTTTCTCCTCTCCTGCAGGACGGACAGTCAGATTTACTTCACATCAATTTCTTAATGTTTTTGGCAGTTCAATTATGAAAACATCACAAAAATAGGGCTGAGCAATATGGCCAAAATTTCAATAGCAATATACACTGCCTGGCCAAAAAAAAAGTCGCCACCAAAAAAAAAGGTCGCACACTTTAATATTTCGTTGGACTGCCATTAGCTTTGATTACGGCACGCATTCGCTGTGGCATTGTTTCGATAAGCTTCTGCAATGTCACAAGATTTATTTCCATCCAGTGTTGCATTAATTTCTCACCAAGATCTTGTATTGATGATGGTAGAGTCTGACGCTGCGCAAAGCCTTCTCCAGCACATCCCAAAGATTCTTAATGGGGTTAAGGTCTGGACTCTGTGGTGGACTCTTTCACAATTTGAGCCCGATGAATCCTGGCATTGTCATCTTGGAATATGCCCGTGCCATCAGGGAAGAAAAAATCCATTGATGGAATAACCTGGTCATTCAGTATATTCAGGTAGTCAGCTGACCTCATTCTTTGAGCACATGAACCTGAACCTAGACCTGACCAACTGCAGCAACCCCAGATCATAGCACTGCCCCCACAGGCTTGTACAGTAGGCACTAGGCATGATGGGTGCATCACTTCATCTGCCTCTCTTCTTACCCTGATGCACCCATCACTCTGGAACAGGGTAAATCTGGACTCATCAGACCACATGACCTTCTTCCATTGCTGCTCTTAACCCAATTTTAGTAGTTTCTGCAATCTCCTTAGATTTTTTCTCTGCTTGATGCATGCCAATGATTTGACCCTTCTCAAACAGACTAACATCTTTTCCACGACCACAGGATGTGTCTTTCGACATGGTTGTTTAAGAAATGAGAAGCAACTCATTGTACCAGTTGGGGTTAAATAACTTGTTGCCAGCTGAAAGATAATCGCCCATGCAGTAATTATCCAATAGGAGGCTCGTACCTATTTGCTTAGTTAAATCCAGGTGGCGACTTTTTTTTTGGCCAGGCAGTGTATTTCACAATATAGCATGTTTTCTGGTAGTTCAATAAATAAATAGTACGGTAGAGCCTATTTTTGTATACTCCTGTGTGCATTAAATACTTGACAAATGAAAGTTACGGAGTATTTTCTCATTTAGTTAAGAACTTTAGTGCAAAATTATAACACTTTCTGAGAAATTTGAGTTAGTATGTGCTTGTTATTATCAATTCAGATGACGTAATTGTGTATAACGAATCACGATATATGATGTCATCACGATGTGATTGAATTGAAAGACGATACATTATCATATTGACTTTATCATCCAGCACTACACAAAAAAGTAATAGCCACCAGATAGTTAGAAGATAAGTCCAGAGAACCGGACGAGGCAGATGACCAACCAGAGCCTGGTTCCGCCCAAGGTTTCTACCCATTGAAGGGGAGTTTAATCTGCTCATAGGGGATCTCTTGTTGGGTCTCTGAATTAAGAGTACGGTCTAGACCTGTTCTATATAAAAACCGTCTTGAGATAACTTTGGTTATGATTTGCTAGGCTACTTTATGCAAATCCTGGGTGTCCGTCGCGACTCACCGCCTCTGGAAACTCCCTAGAAACTTTTAAACTAACCGTTGTCGATCCGAAATAAAGACAGATTTAGCAAATGCATGGCTTATTTCTCGCATAAAATGTTTTCAGAAACACATTTCAGTGAACTATTTCTGTGATATAAGAGAAGAAAGTTTCAAAACGACTTTTGTGTTTGTAGGGCTGGCCCTCTGCGGTCCAGCCATAAATAGCAACATACTTTAAAGCTGCATTCATTGATTTTGTGTATCCACTCGGGGGCAGCAGAACGAGCTGTGAACACAAACATTTGATATATCATATGAACAGCTGCCTACTTCCACTTCTTCTGGCTGTTAAGCTGTTACATGTTTGACCTTCTTCACCAGCTAGTCTCTAACTGTGTCTGTCTGCTGTTTGCTGCTGGGCAGGTAGAGAACAGCTCTGCTGAAAACAGCTGCCTGCTGCTGCTGGAAACTTTGAGACTGAACCAAACAATAAAATAAAACCAAAACTAGGAGCTATATCAGCTCAATAGAGCTGCAGAGACAAGAGGCACCTTTCACATTACAGAGTCATTGATCAAATACAAATATTCAATAGAGCAGCTTTGAACAGGATCTTGATTTTATCCGTTTTATGCATAGACTTTAGAGGAAGTGGATTGTAGTCACCGTGACTTCTCCCATTGGTTTGTGGACTGACGTTTTGAAGGCTGGAATTTGGCATTTCGGCCGTCGCCATCTTGTTTTTTTGCAAAAAGAAGTGACATGAGAGGTTGGAGCTAAATACAACCGAACCGATTTACTAAATGAACATCATGCTGTATTGAAGAAGACTTGAAACTAGAGATTGAGACCATAAACTCATGTTTACAATGTTTACTGAGGTAATAAATCAAGTGAGAAGTAGGCTCATTTTCTCATTGACTTCTAT
>CAKALG010033115.1:0-10824 GCA_916700815.1 Helicolenus hilgendorfi | reverse complement strand
CAAGGGGTGGGCGGGGGCGGCGAGCTGGAAGAGTGGGGGACGTTCAAAACCTGTGAACAGCGGGGCTGATTTGAAGTGAGGGACCCCTTGCTGGCTGCTGTGAATGGAGAGTTGCATACCTTGCTGACTGGCGTTTGTGCAGCAGCCCGTAGAAGAAGAAAGAGCAGAGAAAAAGAATCACAGGAAGGGGAGAGACGGGGAGTGAGAGAGAGAGAAAGAGAGAGAGAGAGAGAGAGAGAGAGAGAGAGAGAGGGAGAGAGGGAGGGACAGGGGGATCAGGAAAAAAAAGCATGTTCTTGAACTTGGCTGATAGCATCTGTAATTTCCTCCTCCACTGTTCCTCTATATGTATCAGCTGCTGGCTTATTACTGGCTGGCTCTGCCTCGCCTCTGATCTGGCTGTTGTGAGCCTTGGTGTGAAAATAAGAGACACACAGAGAGAGAAAGAGAGAGAGAGAGAGAGAGAGAGATGAAAAAAAAATCCTCACAAAAGTCTTGGTAAAGAGCTTTCAGTGTGTGCTACAGAGGATCATATAGCTGGTCTCAAACACACCAACCTCTTCAACGCTCACGGAGGCACCAGCTTTGCTGTGTATAAACAAGTGTACAATTTTATGTTTATTCTATTTTTATTTTACCGGACTGTAACAAACAGCCTTTATTTTAAATTCTAGTCAAATTCCCCAAAATACTAAATATTTTACAATGAATGTTTATACTTGAATACTACGATTGATGTAAGCATCATAGAAGCCCAGCAAGTGACGTAGTATATCGAGTAACCCTTATTGAAAATTACGTGGTATAATGAGTAAAACAAGCAACGAAGGGCGATGGGTCAAAACACAGAAGACCACTGTTTGTGTCCTATGTGAAACCAAACGTAAACGCTGACTTTTCACTTTTTACATAACGTTGTTTTACATAATGTTGTTTTACATAATGTTGTTTTACGTAATGTTGTTTGCCCCTGCGACATCCAATGTATCCTGTGGTTTGCGTACAATGCTAACATTTGTTCTGGCAACTTGGTTGAGCATATAGCTTCAACGTTCAACAGGAAGGATCAGATAATATATACAGTATTTGATGCAACTCTCTACACAAATGTTTCTACACTCTACACACATACTGGCACATATCAGCTTTTGTCACATCTTTTAAATCACATATTTTCAGGGTTACAGTGATATATCAGTTTTCTCTGTTGTTACTGTTTTCCAATCTACAGCTAATTAGCTGTTTGGGGATAATAAACACTCAAACAATTGAAGCAAATGACAAAAGACGAAAATTCTCTTGGATCTCTGTCTGAAACCGCCTTTTAGAAAGATACAACCGTTTTTGTGACAAGAACAAAACCCTGAAGTTTAAACGGATTACTTGTATATTTTGGATTTAGTTAGAACTGTTAGCTTCAACATGGAGAGTTCGATATTGTCTTTGTGAAAGCTATATTGGCCGTTCCTCCTCCATCTGTACTATAGAGCTCCTATGTCCCCTGCAGCCATAAGCAGCTCCTGTATGGTCGTATAGTTTCAGTTCCACCAAATCCTCCCCTCAGACAATGCTGCTCCGCTTGGCTAGTATTGTTCAGCCTGTGGGAACCAGCTTCCTATATTAAGAAACTAAGGAGGGAGAGAGAGAGAGAGAGAGAAAGAGAGAGAGCGCAAACGCCTGCTCGTTCTCCCACTTTTCCACAGACATAATAGCATTCTTAGAGTGAGAGAGCAATGAAAGACAGTGGGAGAAAGTTGCAGTCTTCACACTTCAGTGGTCCTCACCCCACCTCCCCTCCCTCTTCTTTCTCCCCCTACCTTTTTTCCTTCCCCTCCAGCACACACACTTTTCTTCTTAGGGGATTCTTTAGAAATGGGACAAGAGAGAGGGCGAGATCAAAGGAGGCCAATTGCCACACACAGCATTCCCAGCCTGGCTCTGTACATGTACACACACACACACACACACACACACACACACACACACACACACACACACACACACACACACACACACACACACACACACACACACACACACACACACACACACACACACACAAACCTGCCCTTGATTTCCAACATCCATCTTTTGTGATGTTGAAGATATGGTAAACCAAAACAAAAAAAAAGTCTCCTTAAATTGCTGTACTGTATGGAAAGTTATTTCCTGAAAGTCAATGAATACTGTACCTCTGTCTCAGAGCAGGAACAGATCAGATATCATGATGCTAAAAGATACCAGTCAGGCTGGCTAACCCCCTCAAACTCTCCCCCTAACCCTAACCCTCAGACTGTGACTTTATCTTTGTCCATAAGGCTAAAATTCCAGCCGATTCGACTGTTATCAGGCCATTTAAATAGGCGTTATCGGTCGCTATAGGCACCATAGATGTGGGTCAATAGGAGCCTACTGTGTCTATTAGGTTGTAAAAGTGAAAGTGAAACTTAAAAGAAACACGTTCTAATGTGTTGTAAAACTGAAACATCACATTTTGAACACAAACAAAAAGGCTTCTTTAGGTTTAGGCACACAAAAAATCCCCTCTTAGTTAAGTTTCAGGAAAAGCATTGTGTTTAGGCTTAAAATAACTATGAACACAAAATCAACAACACAGGATGTAAACTCCACTCTCCTGGGTGAAAACCTTGTGTTTTGTGTCGCAGCCATCGTCTCCAACCTCCACCCCTTGTGGAGTTTTACACTATCTTTACTACAGCAACTGACTTGCGCTTCTGCTCCTGTCTTGATTGCTACAATCGCTAGAGATCGCTGTTGTGTTCTTTTATACCTTCTTTCGGTGATCTACCATGCAAATAGATGATAAAACCTACTAATGGGTAGAGTAGGCCCCTATTGACCCACATCCATGGGGCTTATAGCGACTGATAACGCCTATTTAATAGCCTGACAGCAGTCTAATCGACTGAAAATTCCTTATTCTCTAGAGTAAAAAAAAAAAGAAAAATGAAAAAAAACGTTTTAAAAACTGACTCATGTGATTGATTGGTTGGTTGTGTGGTTGTGTGGTAGGCAGGTATAGGTAGGTAGGTAGAATCCATTAAGCCTTACAAATGGGTATGGGGAATGCTTTGATGACAACTTGGCTCACTGCCCTTCGCAAACTATTTTTTGCCAAGAAAATACTTTAAACAAATTGGACTAGGGTTCACCTTAATCAGTTAGGGGTCTGAAGTTTTCATGTTGACCTCTGAGTGATGGAGACAACTGTCAATCATTGATTGTTCAGCCTACTTGAAGTAATGTGTGTCAAAAACTATGTCTGTTGACCTTTGCCAGACCACAACGAGTTGAGGAAAATTTTGTGGTTGGCTCTGTGGGGTTGAAATTCACTGCACTTCTCTTTTCCTTGAAGATTTCTTTCTTCTTTATCCACGCCTTCTCAGCTCTTCTTCTCCATCCTTGCTGCCAGATGTCCTCCTCTATCTTCTGTCTACATATGTATGTACATTAGTTGTGTTTGAGTTTTTTTTGTAACTACACAGACAAATATTACAACCATGTTTTCCCTCTTCCGAACCCTTAGCACTGGGGTGAAATGGGAGATGATGGGAGGCCTGGCCTAAACCTTGGGCATCTATATGTCTTTAGCCAACTGAGCAACCAAGACACTATATTTTATACTTTCTGTTAAACAGAGCACTCGCAGAGCTTATTCCACACCTCTTTCCCCCACCAGAGCAGCCATCAGATGTGGAGAGGAGCTAAATCTGGCCTCACACCTTCTAAGACACCATATGCTACCTTGCTGCATAACTCAGTCACTCTGTGGCACCTCTGCTTGTTAAGAGTCCTCCCACTGGTTGTCAGGGAAATGAGATGTGGACCGCAGATTTAGGCCATATGCTATATATTGAATTTAGAGGCTAATTTGATTTCCGACCATGATAACAAAAGTGTAGAGTTCAGTAGGTACACTCTTGTCATGGCATATAGATGAATTTTGGTGAAATATCGGAAGCAACTAAGTCACCATTACTGCGGTGGTCAATGTGGCCCTAATACTCCGTAGCACATTTGCACTAGACTTATATACTACTTACTTAGACTATAAATTGTGTTACCTTCATCACCAATGTTTTACGGCTCCAGACAGATTTTGTATTTATTTTTTTGCCTAAAATGGCTCTTTAGATAGTAAAGGTTGCTGACCCCTTGCCTAGGGGCTGCTCTAGTCCCGCAGAATAAATTAACTTAATGAACTAACGGTGGCGTTATTGTGAGATATAATGTTAGTTGCTCTAACTAGGGCAACCTAAAGACCACAAAGTAAACATCATCCATCAATCCATTTTAAATACGTACTCATCTGCGTATATGATTTCGCCAGATTCGTCTATAAGTGTTCCTCTGCTAGGGGACAACATACAGATTAACGTCCATGTTTGACTGTGTAATCTACTTATCCAACTGGCGTTACATCCTGGTTCTGTTTCGCCTTGTCTAATTAGAGAACAGGACACTATTGCCGTGTAATGGTTTGATGTTTTCGTTCACTGTAATAGAGAGCCAGGGTCGTGGCGGGCAGAAGGTATGAAGTGGAGATTGCTTTGTTGGATATGTGTTACCGAAAAGGAGAATACTGCTCACTTCAACTTCCTTTAAGGATTGGTCCGTTATTTTTTGTTCATTTGAAGTTTTTATATCCTTCGGCAGCTTCCCAGCGGTGTTCCTTATGTACTGTATTTAAATTCCAACATTACATTTTTTTCAAAGTACATATGTTTTTGCCAAACAATTTCCCACATGAGCTTACGTAGGTTTCTGCATGATGACACTGCATGAAACATATATCCTTACCCATAGTCCGTGTATGACCTACAGTTACTTAAATGCAGTCGGCACCCCCATTAGTTTGGAGAACCAGACAGGAGTACCGGCACGGAAGCAAAGCAACATACCCTGTGTGAAAACTGTTGTACCTATGGAGAATGGAAAAGATTCCACTACAATGAAACCTATAGTATTACCTATTTCTACATAATAATGTAAGGTTAAGCCGATAGTAAAACGTAATGGAATCACAATACAGTGCTGGGAAACAAAACTTATGCTTGTGTTTGTGTATGTGTGTGAGAAAGAGAGAGAGAGATGGGCAGATGAAGACGGGTTTCTATTTCCAGAGCACTTAACAGCTCTTCGTAGACATGTGACACATACAGTCACACACAGTCTGTCGGATGCATGAAATCACAATGTCACACATCATGTTAAATAAGTAAAATTCATGCTATCTGCATCAACAATTCAAGAATAGAATCCAGGACTTCAGGGCATTGTCTGAGGAAAGGCTGCGGGTTGTTTTCAAGAATATTCTTACGGAGATTTTGCAGCAGAAATAAATCGTATCGTAAGACATACACATATTGAATGTAAAGGCCATGGGGTTATTCAAATCAAAAGAGGTTATTCCCAACATGAATATAGTCAGCAAATTTCAAGGCAATCTGCCCCATTAGATTATGAGATATCTTCTGTGCAAACTACAACCACAAAGATCACGCATTTCAAGCTCCGCCAATGGTTTGAAATGGTATACACTTCCTGTTTCCCTAAGTGGGTGAGGTCATGCCATGTTTTGCCTCTCCCTATAATCCCCTCATCTCGTTTGGAAGTGTTGTGAACATCTTGTGGATGGATGAAAGCAGATTGGGTTATATTTGCATAATGAATTTATATTTTCTTTTGCTGCCATTAGATATTAGCTAGCAGCCATAGTTAGTATTATGAAGATTAGTTTGCTAGGGCGTTAGCGAACGTTAGTTGGCAGATCTTACAAGAGTGTGTTGCTGAGACAGAGAAATGTCTCCAACAATGTTCATTTTCTTCTGATTTGTCTCTCTGAAAAAGGCCATTTTAGTGTCAGAATGTTTGGAAGTTATATGGCTTGTGAAAAATGGGTCCAATATTTACTTTATGGGGCGAAAGAATCGGTCGTAATCTGTGTTCACGTTCACTTCTCTCTGTTAACTTGGAGTTAATAGACTTTCTACAGTATAGTCTCCTAACGGGGCAGGCCCATGTGACACAGATACAATAAACTGACAAAAAGTGCAACGTCTCCTTTCTGAACTATCACCATTGAGTCCAGTGCCAACATTGCGTTCCATAACCTGACCATATTTTATTTGTTTTTGTTGTCACCAAAAAATGAAAAAAGAAAATAAATGTTGGCAGTGGATGCAACATTTTTGGGTCCACTGCCAATTAGGTCAAATTAGCCAACATAGATGTTTTTATCTGGCATTTGGGTTACATTGTCCAACAAGCCAGCCTCATCCTGTAACTCTCCTGGGGGATCCCAAGACGTTGACAGGCTATGTTTGGGTACCAACCTGGACCTACCACCTGGATTACGATTTGTAGCAACATGAAGAATCAGTAGCACAATACGGATACTGAATATATCTGAAAAATGTTCACTGACAATAAACTTGTTTTTCCTACAATATCTGCTTGTGGCAACTAGGCTACAAGATGATTACGAACTTGGTTAAGGTAAGGGAAAGATTGTGGTCTACCTTATTGAAAAAGGTAACACTGCAGGAGTAGAGTCGTTGATTGACTTAAAATGGTCGAGGATAGGTCCATATTTTACTCAATATTGATGTTTGTTGCACTTGATACATTTTGTATCCATCATATCTGTACATACAGTGCTGTTTTCTATGGCTGACGTGCCCGCACAACTTCATTTGTAGAACAGCCAATAGCTCTTTCTGTGAAATGACCTGTGATTGGCCAAAGTCTCCCGTGACGGGCTAGATTTTCTAAAGCCTGAAAACAGAGCCATGAGGAGGTGCAGAAGTCTAGTTTTCTCTCAAACTACTTGAATTACAATGTGCTGAAAGGTTATTATGGGATTTTTGCCCAATAATGCCAAAAACATTCTGCCTTCCCCCACATTAAATCACGCCAAACTGTATAAGACGTGAACACTTTTCATACCAAAATTACCTGTCCTTTAAGCACAAATTTAAGTTACATTAAGTACATTTATTCTTATATGTCATTGTGCTCTGTCAGTATTATTCAACAGATGTCAAACCATAACCACACGTTTTTTGCAAAGCAAATGAACCCTGAATTCAACTCTGCAACTAAATCTTCACGCTAATCCAGAGTAAAACTCCATAATCTATCATGAAAGTAATCGTTAAAGGTCTCATGCTAAGCATAGATGAATCGGGGCTGTGTATTAACATGGATTGACTGTAAGTGCATTACTAATCCATAATGATGGCTATCAATCATGCCGACATCTGCTCTTTGTGGTGATCAGGAACAAATACGGGAAGTGAAAATGGCACTCGTCTTAATGATGTGATAGGATAAAAACAGAGCTTTTGTTCAACCATGTAGATCTTACTCAACCAGAGCTGAACTTGCTCTTGGAATTAAAATATAGAAAACTCAAATTAACATAGAAAAATAAGTAAAAGTTTACTGGGGGTGTGAAAACAGCTGCTTCAATTCCGTTTTTTTTTGCCTTTGAACTTCCCACTTACATGGGCAAAAATCAGTGGCAATTATGTAATAAGATGAAACAGTACAGTACATCTTACAAAACAATGGAGTACATCAAACACATTGTACTTTCATCATTCACCGCAGCTAAAAAAAAACTCTGTTAGCCAGGGGAAATGGTGTTAACATGCAGGAAGAGCCATCTCAGCTGTCTAGACATCGGCTACTGACAAACAGAAAACCCCGAGCTACAGTGGGGTGGCTGGAGGAAGTCATACGGAAGAAACATGGCTCCCCAGTATAAATAGCCTGTACAGGGCATGTGTACTGACAGATTAAACCATCTTTGAAGTCTGCCATACATCAGTTGAAAACTCCCTTCCCCTGCTCTTTAAGCTAATAAGCTTAAATCTTCCAGCAGCCAAAGCTGCTCCTCCATAAAAAAAAAGACGAAGAGAAGGAAAAAAACCTTTTAATCCCGGCTTTGATGATACATTATGTGCTGCTGGAAAGAACACTCAAAGTTCCCCCTGAAACTTAAAAGTGACATGGAGCCCATCAAGCTGTTCTGGATGGAGGGACCAGTAGAAGGAGCGTCCACATGACAATAGCATTGGAAGCTGGAGGGTTGGAGGGTTGGGGAGATGGGATTGAAAGGAGGGTGGGTTGGGGTGGGGGGGCATTTTTCCATTCTCAGTTCGTCATATAACCACTTGTAGTTCAACCCAGCCCCATTCCTCAGATATGACGGCGGCAAACAACACGCAGACACAAGCATAAACTCAATGTGACCCTGCTTTCTGCATGTGTAGCACTCGGCGGCTCAGCGAGCGCAGATTAGGCTTTGAGAAGAAGCAGCGTGGGGGCTATAAGGTAGTACGGAGAGAGAAGGGAAAGGAAAGGGAGCGATGAAGAGCGAGAGATAAAAAAAAAAGGGGAAGGAGGGTGTGAGAAGGGAAAAAAGGAGGATCACAGAGGTAGGATAGGAGAGCTGAGAGAGGGTGAGAGTGGGGGAAAGGGGAGGGAGGTGTTGGGGAGGCCACAGAGTCCAGATTTGTCATTTTCCAGCAGAGAGGGAGACAGAAAGAGAGAGAGAAAACACAGTAGTGCAACGATCTGCTTTCCGGTTTCTATGGCAACAGTAGACTATTATCCTCGACTGTCATTTATTATGAAGGGATCTGACTTCAGCGAGAGGAGAAGAGAAAGAGAAAGAGAGAGAGGGAGCGGGAACGGACAGAGAGGTCAGGCCTCCTACCTTTGGGAGCAGAGAGCGATGTATGAAGTCAACTGAGCTGAGGTAAAACCCACCATCACTTGACAACATCAGGACCTTGTCAGGTGTTGGGAGAGCAGAACAGGCGGGATGACCCGAACGCAAAAAACGACAGGAAGACTTGTGAAGTTCAACAATTAAATAAAAAAAAAGGCTTACAACTCAGAATCCAAAAGTGCAGGCAGGTAACAGCGGGCACAGGTGATGGGAAAACCAAACTCCATAACTGATGAAAAGCAAACCAACAAAGAACAAAGGAACTGAGGTGCTATAAATAGGGATGACTGGGGAAGTGAGAACTGGTGGTGAGGTGAGTGCAGAACTAATAAGATACAGGTGAAACTAATCAGGGCGGGGCAGACAATTAAAAAGGCAAGAAAACACACAAACAGTGTGTTCCAATCCACGTACTTCCAGAAGTACACTTCAATATAGTGCACTGTGTGCACTCTGTACTCACTTGAGTAGTGCGTGCATTTCAACGGGGTAGGGTCGTCTCAAATCGAATACTCTGCGGCGCGCTTAGCGGAAATGACGAATGCAACATTTCACCGCGGCTCGCTACACGCCAAAATATCTTCTTCTTCTTCAGGGGGTTTACGGCAGCTGGCATCCTTTGTGTTGCATTGTTGCCTCCTTCAGGTTTTAACTGTCAACTACCCGCCAAAATATCTGCCTGCTTTGTTGATCAAGAATACACAGAAAATGAAAGCAAAGTGGAAATTACGTTTCCAACGTCGTCGTCTACGCCTACGATGTGTCCTCCTGTTGGCTGAAAATGCACCGGTATGTTTACGTATTGTTTTATTCTGTTATCTATGCAGCCCTTAGAAATCTATAAGATGCGTTGTTCAGCACGGCAAAAGCTCCTGCATCATCTGCCGCCATTTTCACATGTTTGAATAGCGGTCGTGGTCCCGCCCTCTTCCGCTACGTAGCCAAGATGGCGACAAATGAGTGTGAAAAGTGTCCAGCGTTCCACACTCAACGATATGACCGTTTTGAGTACAACATCCGGGTCAACAAGTGCACTGCATTTTGCCATACTTCACAGTGTGAATGCACTTATGCACTCAAAATAGTAAGTGTAAGTACGGAAGTACGCGGATTGGAACACACTGAAATACAGCCAAGTACAACCAAACATGACACAAGAGGAAAGTGACTTTCAAAATAAAACAGGAAACAAACTACAACCAAAACCCAGGACCATGAAAGACCTAGCTGATATGGGTTTGTAGTGATGAACGCCGATGCTAACATACTGTAACTCAATACCAAGGGACACACACAGGGATGTATTACTACCTTTTGAAATAAATTGACACAAAATAGGCTAGATAAACAAAAACAACAGCCCGACATTACTGAACGATAGGGTGATATATAAATAGATAAATAAATCATTCCAAGTTTTAAAGACTATGAATACAATAGCTGTGGTAGCCCAAAGCAGCAATCTCTCAACACTAAACGGCTGATATGTCATACTGAATAGCCCTTCATTACCTGCATGTTGGCAAACAGAAACCCTGAACCATATCTAGTACTAAGTTCATCAAAATGGCTGCTAATTGTCCAACAGTGTAAAGCATGATTAAGAGCGCATTAGAGCAGAAATACCAGAGTAGCAGAGGAAGAATAACCAAGATCCAAGTCTGCTCCAACTGCTGAGTTGTCTTTTATCGGCTTTATGGATTAATGGAATTTCCCCCACATAGCACGGTTACTGTACAGTGTATGTACAATGCTAGAGTGAGCCTCTGCATACAGTAGCACAGAGAAACTGTTGCTGTGGCCAAGGTGGAAATGATTATGGAACAGGAAGCAGCTATTCCATTTTGAAATGGATAGACCAGCCTTTGTAGTGTACATGGAAAATATCACTCCCTCCCTTACAGTAACTGCTACCGCTGCTCACATAATTCAGCATGAGCAAACGTACATGCGCACATATAAAGACTTGGTATGTGTATTTCCAGCTGTATGTTGTGAAAAAGAAAAAGGAGCTGGAGTGCTGTTTAGAGGAAAGTAAAAAAAGAGAAATGTGGGGAGGGTGG
>CAKALG010033113.1:0-11329 GCA_916700815.1 Helicolenus hilgendorfi | reverse complement strand
GCGCATATGCGAACGCGCATGTGTGCCGACCCGCTACACTTATACGCTTAGAAAGTTACAAATAGTCCCTTTAAAGATATGTTGAACTGGAATTACGACTAGTCATAATTCAGTTACGGAGATCCACAATGTGAATTGAAAAGTTTGTTTTTCTGCACATTTTGTGTACTTCTTGTATTTTTAAAATTATGTTAGTTTAGATCTTTCTTCCTTTTTTGTTATTGTTTTTTTTTTCTCCTGGGGTTTCTTGTTTTGTTTTTTCATTGCCTGGATTTTGTGCAGTTTTATATATATGCAAATAATTAAATAAATAAATCAAGCCTCTGTTTCTCCTTTCAGACACTTGCTTTGCTTTGGTTGTGGTTATGTCGCCATGGTTACTTTTGCTTTTACGGACCTTGCAACAAACATTCACACAAACACACCCATCATTAAACCTTCACACATACCTCTGGTTTCACTGACGTACACACTGCATACCTTAGCACATCTTTAATGTGGTTCAACGTTTACTCTGATTTCATAGCTGACGTGTTTCTTCGTCTTTGGGAATGTGTGCGTCAGTGATGGTTGATTGCGTGAATTGATTGCTGTGTAATCTAATTGGGACAGCCAGACGTACCGGCATTTCAAGCCAGTGACAGTGACAGGCAGATCAATTAGTCACAAATTTAATGTGGTTTCCATCACGACAAGTAATATATAGCGTACGTGAAGTGTGGGTGGAACCACATGACTTACTGCCACACCTGCATTTTTTTCAGAGATAAACTTCAAGTGACCCCCACAGAGTCAGCAAGGAGCAGCTACTGTGGTGGAGCACTTTTAGACGCCAATCACAGGCAGACTTTCAGCAGCTCATGTGCAGATTGACATAAGTAAATGACACAATCAGACTGCAGACACTCCGCCCACTGAGCCCAGGTGCAGGAATCCTAAACCCGATGCCCTGATCGATACAGCTCTTCTATAATTAAGACTCTGTGATGAGAAGAAAATACCATCATTCATGCCAAAGTTACTATCAAGATGCTGTAATTGTAACTTATCTAACTGTGATTTATCTAATCACTTATCTAATTTTAGATATCCCTAATTTGACCAGGCAAAACTCTGATTTTAGATATCCGTTTTAAAATTACATTTTGACTATTACAATTCAAGATACTATTACCATTCATGTGTTTAGGGTTAGTCATTACAGATATCTACAAATCAGTTGCAGATAACCGCAGTGTAAATTACGGACATCCGTAGCTGAATTCTGACTGGTCGTAATTCCAAGTTCATTGACCAGGTTTTTGTTGGTCAATGGCGCAATCACTTTCTGCTGCTTCAAGATAGTAATGCACCAACAATGCACCTGGACACACCTCATTTTAAGACCAACATGCCTATCTAGGCGCCACAGATGGGTGCAAGGACACTTGCTACTCACACAATGTAGGTGCTGGGCGTGAAAATGATGACTGTGTCAGTCTAATGACGGTTGTGAGCCGCTTTGTGCCGGGTGTAACGGTACATGTCCACACCCTCCGTCCTTTCCACGCTTTCCATTCATTGTACAGTATGTACTATGTGAGCAGCTTTGCAATGCATCCTGATAGCGTGGGGGTGCGATTTGAGAAACGGACAGTCACGTCGCCCGCTGCTCATTTGCATAAAGTTGAGGTTTAGGCTACTTTATGCAAATCACAGGCGTCCGATGCGACTGTCTGTTTCTCAAATCGCGGCACCACGCTATCAGAAGGCATTGCAAGGCAAATGACGAAGCACTTCTGTTGTGTAAACTGCTTTGAAACTCCCTTATTGTCAATCTAGCTAGGAAAGCCATCCGTCCACTGAATGCTTCAGGTCTCTAGTTTGTGGCTGTTAAGTTTCATGAGGCTGTGATTATCCTAGAGGTCACCATAGGTCATTTTATACATTGAGGTCAAGTTAAAAAAAAAAATGGTCTCACTACAATGAAATGGCTCCTATGGGGACTAACATCATCACACATGAATCCAGTTGGGCTCATTGGATCCACAAGAGTCCCAATTTATGTAATTCAAGACTGTTTAGGTACCCCAGTATGCAGAAATATTCAAACACACCATTTTAAAATAGGAGACAATAAGACATTTAGACTACATGTGATTATCATAATTATTACAGCATTATTTAGCCTCCTTCCCGACATGGTTGGCACCAATAGTTTCCTTTAGTTTTTCTAGTTTCATATGATACCTGTATCTTCACTCTACCTCTAAAACTACAGCGTCTGAAAGACAGTAAAGTCGGTCAGGATCAACGGCGTTCCCACGCGTCTCAGAGGGTTAAAATGCTGTGCCATTTATACGCCTTCCCAGGAGATCAGGTTGCGATTTAATAACCACATTTAATTGAATCAATTAATAAGCTTCATTTGACACCACAGCTGTGTTTCTGTAGAGACAAACAAATAACTCAACCTCAAATAACCTTTCACAATACCCAGTACATCATCAAAAATAGGACACAAAAGAAGGCAGTAAAATGTTCTACTTTATTATTTAACAACAACAGAAAATGTTACAACATGTTTGGAACAACTAGAGGACAATAACCAGACTATAATCACGCTGCTGAACTCTTTGTTTATCGAGTGTAATTACTCTTACGAAACAGCGTTACAAAAGTATAAATTTCCCATAGTTATGTAATAACTATACTAATATCAATGTAGTAAGTATACTTATAAGCGTACTGCTTTAATACTTATTGGGACTAATTTGGCACACTTTTTAGTTTATAAAAGTATACTTTTAAGTGTACTTTAAGTGTAAGAATGGTAAACTTTGAGTACATAGCTAGTTTACATTTAAGCCTTATTTTGTACTGCAACCATACTATAAGTATAGAGATAGTTTACTAGTTTTTTACTTGTAAGTGCACTACTTCAATACTTATTGGGACAAAATGGGCCCACTTTTGTTTATAAAAGTATACTTTTAAGTGTAAGTATTGTACTGATAGTTTACTAGTTTTATACTTTATAGTTTATGAAAGTGCAATTTAAAGTATGTTCAGTAAACTACTAATTAAATAGTTTTTATACCGCAAGTATACTTTTCTTAAGTACATCTTGATCAAACGATTAAGTACAAGTATAAGCCAAGTAGACTTTTCTGTATACTTGTGAGCGAAGTATACTTTTGTTAAGTATAGCTCCGATAAGTACATAAAAAGTAAACTGAAAGTATTAAAAGAAGTATACTAATAGCACACTTGAATAACCTTCCTTTGCTAAGGGTAAGACAGCAGAGCCGGCCCGATTTCATTCCCAGGGCGTTAAATAAGAGGCTTTGTCACGCTGTCGGCATTCGGTACACAATGTAGACAATGTACACGATGTACACAATGTACAGACTGACACAAAACTAATCTCTGTCAATCATCACTAATGGAGTGGGTGGTGGTGTTCTCTCTTCTTATTATTATTCTGTTGTATTCGGGACATTTTAATGATTTAAGAATAACTTCTTTGTTTTCATTAACGCCGCTCCCTCTCTTCATTCACGCTCTATCTCAGTCAACCATCGCTGCTCTCTTTCCCTCGCTGGCTTGTTGAGTTGAACGCCATTCGTCGTTTACAAACTGCAACCGACAACTGTTACATATTATACCTTTAAAACAAGTGGTGTTTATTACATGACTCTGTAGAAGGGAGTAGCTGACTTCAATGAGGTTAAGAAGAAGTAGGTCAATCACATAATTGACTCTTTTCTTATAGTGTGAATGCACTTTATCATCATGTGGCTGTTTTGCAGGTCAATTAATGTGGGAAAATGAAAAGGTCGCACTGTGGCTTAATTAATTAATTATATAGTTAACTCACAACAAAGGGTGTTCCGATTATTTTATTGCACTTTTATTTCCAGGAAAACCAAACATATTTAATGGTGAAGAAACATACAATTACCATCAAGATTTAGAATCTGTATTTGTATTATTAAGTTTGATTATAAAGCTTTTCCTCCTCTCCTCCTCCTGTTTTAGGATTTCTTCTTTTGAACATTTCTCTCGTTGCGTCTTGTGTGAGATTAACACTGTTTACTGCCACTGCAAGTTTTTTAGCTTTCATTAACCAACGTATGGCACAATCATTTAATTTTGGAGGATTGGGGTTAAAATAACACCAGAAGTGGCAAAACTTAAGTACAGAAGTTAAGTGACAAATAAATCAACTTTGACTTGTGGTTTAATGAAACACCTTCCCGTGAGATAACATTGGTTTTGGCACTAACATGCACGCTTCATGCCCTCTTTAAAACAAAAGGTGTTTATGTCATGACTCTGCTGACTATAAATAAGTTAAGTAGAAGTAGGTCAATCACGTAGGATAATTGGCCAACTAGCCATGAGTGTGAATGCACTATATCATCATGTGGCTGTTTTACAGGTCAATTAATGTGGGAAAATAAAAAGGTCGCAATATGTTTGGTTTTCCAGGAAGTAAAAGTGCAATAAAATAAATGTAACGCCCTTTGTTTGTTGTGTATTAACTGCATAATTCCCGTCGGTTAGACATGAATTCTTGTGGTGAGGAAGTGATTGACGTGATGTCTGTTAATCCTCTTCGTGAGCGCTCGCATATCACTGAGAAATGTTTCTCTTGAATTTTTTCACATTTGCAAGTTTGACCTTTTTTTTTTTTCCGTATCCAAGTCACCTGCAAAAACACCCACATGATGATACGGTGCATTCACAATCACGGATAATTGGCCAATTATCCTATGTGGTTGACCTACTTCTTTCTACTTAACCTATTTAAAGTCATCGGCTCCCTTCAACAGAGTCATGACATAAACACCATTTGTTTTAAGGAGAGCATGAAGCGTGCATATTAGTGCCAAAACCAATGTTATCTTATTAAGTTTCAACCCTTCTGATGTTATTTTAACCCAAACTAACTAAGTAGTTTTGCTGCCTCAGCCTAACCAAGTCAATCTATTCTTTAACCTAAGTACAACATTTTATTTTGAAAAGACTGGAGCTGAAATTGACACGTGCATCACGTGTTGCTGGACATTCGTAGGAAAACGTACAAAAAATACGTTGAATCAAAGTTGTGCTGAGCATCTAAAAGAAAATGTGAAATTCATGTTTATGTACACGAATCAAATAGATTAAATTTCGTGACTATTTCACGAATTGCTGTAAGTATGTGTTGTTTCTACCTAGCTATGTAGCTAGAGAGCAGCCATGTTGGAGTAACGTCATTGCGTAAGTAACGGAGTTGTTTCGCCTCCAGCGGTGTACAGCCAGATGGTCAACACTTTCGGTTAAAAAAGTTAGATATACATATTTATTTGTAATATTCATTTATAATGTGTATTTATACAGTCTTAGCAGCATCTGTTGTTAGTTTGGGGTGGGATTTTTATTTTATGTAATTTCTTTTAGTTCTGCTTGTATGTTTTTTCTCTCTCGTTGTTGTTTATTATGTCTCTTTAAAATGTAAAAATCAATAAAAAGAGAAAACAAAAGTATTCATTGTGCAGTAAAATGCACTTAAAGTATCAGTTGTAAAAGTACTCATTGTGCAGTAAAATGTATTTAAAGTATCATCAGTAAAAATACTTATTGTGCAGTAAAATGCATTTAAAGTATCATCAGTAAAAGTACTCATTGTGCAGTAAATTGTGCATAAAGAAAAAAAAAAGTTAGATATTGTTCCAAAAGGGAATCATTACATTGGTTGATGAAGGCTGCAATATTTTTTATAATGTGGCACCTTTGCAGCAGTTTATATTTAAAAAACTTGCATCGACAGTAAACATTGTTAATCTCACCGTTATAATGATACAAGACACAACAAGAGAGAAATGTTCAAAAGACGAAATCCTGAAACAGGAGGAGGACCAGAGGAAAAGCTTTATAATCAAACTTAATAATACAAATACAGATTCTAAATCTTGAACATGTCATAAATACGTTTCTTCAATATTAAATATGTTTGGTTGTTCAGGAAGTAAAAGTGCAATAATAATGTAACATCCTTGTTGTGTATTAACTGCATAATTAATTAATTAAGCGAGTTGGACCTTTTTATTTTTCCACATTAATTGACCTGCAAAACAGCCACATGACGATATAGTGCATTCACACTATAGGAAAAGAGACGATTATGTGATTGACTTCTACTTAACCTAATTAAAGCTAATCGACCTTCTACAGAGTCATGTCATAAACACCACCCTGTTATGTCATGAGAAGGCGTTTAATTAGCAATTAACATTACATGAACATTCTGCATGTCATGTCATGACGGATTTTTGCCGCCTTTGCACATGTCATTTGTTTGCCATGCAACAAAATATATTAACGGACGCAGTTTTGTTCATGCAACAAAATCACTTAGTGAGGTTTAAGAAAAACATCATGGTTGGGCTTTAAAATAAGTACATAAACTAAGTAAAATACGTACGTTAACAACGTAACAGAAGTATGGAAAATACGTCACAAACATCACTAACTTCAAAATAACTCGACAACACTTTGGTACACGAACACCAGTCTCCTAAATTTGGATTAAAATAACACCAGAAGTGGTGAAACTTAAGTACAGAAGTTAAGTGACAAATAAATCAACTTTGACTTGTGGTTTAATGAAACACCTTCCTGTGAGATAACATTGGTTTTGGCACAAACATGCATACTTCATGCCCTCTTTAAAACAAATGGTGTTTATGTCATGACTCTGTTGAATTGAATTAGGTTAAGTAGAAGTAGGCACTTAATTGGCTCTTTTCCTAATACCGTTCTGATCATCATGTGGCTGTTTTTGCAGGATGCGAATAAAAAGGTCAAACTTGCAAATGTGAATATATTTAAGAGAAACATTTCTCAGTGATATGTGAGCGCTCACGAAGAGGATTAACAGACATCAAGTCAATCACTTCCTCACCACAACAATTCATGTCTAACACATTTATTTTATTGCGCTGTTATTTGCTGGACAACCATTAGCTCAACATTTTGAATCTGTATTTGTATTATTAAGTTTGATTATAAAGCTTCTCCTCCGGTCCTCCTCCTGTTTTAGGATTTCTTCTTTTGAACATTTCTCTCTCGTTGCGTCTTGTATCATTATAACGGTGAGATTAACACTGTAATATTAATACTGTCGATTAAATTTTTTGTACAGTTTATTGCACAATGAATACTTTTACTGATGTTACTTTAAGTGCATTTTACTGCAAAATGAGTACTTTTGTTTTTTCTTTTTATTGATTTTTACATTTTAAAGAGCAACAAGAGAGTGAAAAACGACACAAACAGAATTAAAATAAAATTACATAAAATAAAAATCCCGGCCCAAACTAACAACAGAAGCGCTGCTAAGACTGTATACATATACATTATAAATAAATATTACAAATAAATATGTATATTTAACTTTTTTAACCCACAGTGTTGACCATCTGGCTGTACAGAGCACAGTCTCACGGCACTTTGTGAAATAGTCACGAAATTTGATCTATTTGATTCGTGTTCATAAACACAAATTTCCTTCTTTTTTTCGAGATGCTCAGCACGACTTTCAACAAAGTATTTTTTGTGCGTTTTCCTGCGAATGTCCAGCAACAAACAACGAAGGTATCTAGTTAGTTTGGGTTAAAATAATAAATAACAAGTGACAAATTAAAAAATAAAAAAATTCCTGTGAGATAATAATTGGTTTCGGCACCAACATGCACTCTTCATGTCCTCTTTAAAACAAATGTTATTGATGACATGACTCTGTTGAAGGGAGCCACTGACTTTAAGTAGGTTAAGCAGAAGTAGGTCAGCCACATAGGATAATTAGCCAATTGGCCGTGAGTACGAATGCACTAAATCATCAGGAACTCTGCACCTGCTGTAGCATCATTTTTAATAGAGTGCAACAACAAACTTTAACTAGACGTAATCTTTATGTCAGTCCGACCGTGTCATTAACCTTTCTTACAACATCACAAAAGTAATTCTTTACAGACTCTTCCCCCACTGCAGGAGACACAGTCAAACCCGAACACATGCACTATTGTTGTGCACACATACTGGGTACATACTATTTAGCATACTTTTATTTTGAAATTAGGGCATGGCTTTGTTATATAACCATGGGTCTTTTTTCCTCTCTGTCTCAGATTACAGATTGATTACATACAATTAGTCTTGTTGTAGAAACCTGTCTTTCAAAGGACATGTGTGTTTGTGTCCCAAAGTGTTGTTGAGGGTTTTTTTAAGTGACGTTAGTTATGTTATTTACGTACGTATTTGTACATATTTTCCGTACTTATTTTAAGGCTAGCATGATGTTTGGCCTTAGTTGGCCTTAGTTTTGGTGACTAAACTATAATAATAGCTAAACACCTGCAACAACCAAAATCATTTGCTCGTGTTCTTTTTATTTGATTTAAGCTTGGCTTTTAATATTACGCAAATTGACACTCTTTGTGAATGTGAACGGTGTGCTCATTCACTGGATTAGAAGATTTTTAACTGACAGCCCTCAGAGAGTTTTATTGAATGGGGTCCGCTTGTTCTAAATACTGGAGCGCCACAAGGCTGAGACCACTGAGACCCCCTATGCCCCTAAGAGAACATTTTTATAAACTCGTTCCCTCAAGTTAGTGACTCGTTCCCTCGAGTTAGTAACTCCTTCCCTTGAGTAAGTAACTCCTTCCCTTGAGTTAGGTATAAATAAGACATTTATCCTGAATTATTTAATCTCTACGGATTTAGCAACTCAAGGGAACGAGTTACTTCCTAAAAATATTCAATAACTTCTGTATTATGCAGTGTAGTACCATCAAAATTACTTCACACATCAATGGTCTCTTCCTGATTAAACTTATTAAACTAATTAAGATATTTTGGTGGCACTACACTTAATAAAAGTGAAGTTATTGAATATTTTTCCAAACTAAGTGTTGTAGTACAACAACTTGGAGGAGACCATTGATGTGTGAGGTACTTTTGGTGGTACTACACTGTATAACAGTGAAGTTATTGCATATTTTTATAGCATCTCTTTGTAGACGGTCCCTGCCAGCTCGTCTCACAGCTCGAGGGAACAAGTTATTTCATAGTGCACTTCCTCCAATCATTCCTGACAGTCCACTCATTGCTGATGTACGGAGCCCCCCTAGATGATGTACTTTGGTAAAGTTGGAAAGATATTGACAGATTCAACCTTCCCGGATCAATAACTCACACCCTAAACGTTGTTAAAACACCAACGAGGGCTCTTTCAACCGTAGTAAGGTAGACAACGAGGTACAACCTCATTTTAATCACAACGAGCCGTCCTCCGAGCTGGACACATAACATCGGTCTCTATGTGCAGCCAGCTGTGACACTATAATAATAACAATAATTTCACTTTTATAAAGTGTAGTGCCATGAAAATGTCCTAAATAGTTTAATAAGTTTAATCAGGAAGAGACCATTGATGTGTGAAGTAATGTTGATGGTACTATACTGCACAATACTAAAGTTATTGAATATTTTTCCCATTAAAAATTCACCAAAGTAATGCAAAAACATATTTTTCCAAACTAAGTGTTGTAGTACAACTATGAGGAGACCGTTGATTGACCATTGATGCTGGATGGACTGTCAGGAATGATTGGAGGAAGTGCACTATGAAGTAACTCGAGGGAACGAGTTACTTACTTGAAGGTAGGAATTAATAAAAATGTTCTCCCATGGGTCTAGGGAGGCTCCGTAGAGATCAAATCATTCAGGATAAATGTCTTATTTGAGAGTGATCTCACATTCAGGAGGGCCAGCTTTAACAGGGATGTCCTGTACAGAAGGTGGGAGAGGCAGCAGTAATTGTCCTCAGGTTCACGAGGTAATATTAGAAACACCTCTCAATGTACTTTATTCCAGTACAACTCCAGTATCAAAATAGAACTAGTGCACTTAATGAAGGGGTTGTTTGTATTAATAGTGGATGTGCGTTATTTACTGTAACTTCTGCATTTCCTTTTATAAAAATGAAACAGAGAAGCTACATGGTGTACTCGGGCGTCCTCTCTAATTAAATGTACTGTATCACAGTCTGCATACCAGGAGCTGAATTTGTTCCAGGTAGAAAAGGGTGGAGATGCTAATTACAGGCATGTGAAAGTCTTTTGTTATGCAGAACTGCAGTGAGAACAGGTATTTTTAGACTTTCTGTCTCGGTCTTCTGCGTCACACGTGTTGCTGCTGCTGCCGTGTGACCTCTGATACAGGCCACTCGCACTTTAATCAGACAAAATAATCAAAAGACATAACAATTACAATTGTATTCTTGTCAAGCAAATAGCTTCTTTCTTTCAAATTAAAATAGAATGTCCGGGTAACAGGAAATGAGAAAGACAGAAATAAAATAAGATTATTACGCAAAAAAATATATAACAATAGAATGACATGAAGAAGCTATGACAAGACAGAGATTAAACATAATAAAAGAGGATGTAGCTTTAAAAAACAACAGTTCAAATTGTTTAAAAAATGTGGTCAAAAGACAGATTTCTGATGCTCACTTTCTGTAAAAGCCTTTTGCTTTTAACTTGGACTCTGTAAGTAAATTAAAAATGACCCAATAGAACAAAAACATGTAACAAACAACCTGTGCAAAGCTTTGTATCTGGCAGCCCTTTTATCTCAAAAAGGCGTAGTAATGCGCAAGGCGTTTAGCGTGCAATAACTACGCCTTTCTTGATTTCCACACGTCCTTTTCACGCCTTGTATACTGTACTGACGGCAATGTAAACACATCCGCGTATAAAAGCTACGGTAAGAATTAGTGACATAGAATAAAAAGAGAGAAAGACCACCTATGGCGGGGAGGTGGATGGGTCCAACAAACACAGGACTTTTAACCAGGAGACCCGTGTAAGAGACCGTTGTTGACCGGTGTTTTGTTTTGTAAGTTACGTTAGTGATGATTGTCACGTTTTTTTAGTGACGTGTTTTATGTAGTTGTGTTACATTGTTCCCGTAAGGATTTTACTTAGTTTACGTACTTATTTAAAGCCCAACTGTGACATTTTTCTTAACTTAACTAAGTGGTTTTCTTGCCTGAACCGAACTGCAGACGTTTGTGCTGCATACAAAAAGTGTAAAAGGCGTACTCATGACAATGGATGTATTAAAAAGAGCCGGATACAGCACTGGAGGCGGGGCCCTGTTCATTCCTATGAAAGTTGCTCAGTGGTGCATGAGGCCAAAATGGCTCGACTTCCCAGTGGAAAAGTACCCGGATCTTTCGGCGATCTTCCGCATCCATTGGGCCCATGGAGCAGGTGCAGTAGCGTCCGCTTGG
>CAKALG010033109.1:0-10400 GCA_916700815.1 Helicolenus hilgendorfi | reverse complement strand
ATTGCCTGAACCACCTCAGCTGGCTCCTTTCGATGCAAAGGAGCAGCGGCTCTACTCCGAGTCCCTCACGGATGACTGAGCTTCTCACCCTATCTCTAAGGGAGACGCCAGCCACCCTCCTGAGGAAACCCATTTCGGCAGCTTGTACGATCTAGTTCTTTGGGTCATGACCCAGCCCTCATGACCACAGGTGAGAGTAGGAATGAAGACTGACCGGTAGATCGAGAGCTTTGCCTTCCGGCTCAGCTCTCTTTTTGTCACACCGAACTGCAAACCCACTTCCCCCTGACTACGCCTCGATATCCTGTCCATGAATATCACCAACAGGATTGGTCACAAAGCGCAGCCCTGGCGGAGGCCAACCCCACCGGAAACGAGTCCAACTTGATCACATTGTTTGGCATAAAATAAATGAAATATGGTAGCACTTAACCCATGTTAGTTCCTAAAACAAGACCACCTCTCTTTTCTTTTGCCATAGATTCGTGGCACCTTATAGTTTGGACGTTGTGACCAGTGCATCTTTCAGTGTTGAGGCAAACTCTATAAATGATCCAGATGACCCACTTAATATTCATCTCAAGAAGATCCTGAACTTCAGATTGTGGCCTTTCTTTTTATTAAGTATGTGCTCCTTCCACCTCATTTAATCAGTTAACGTATGAGTACATTGGGATCACAAGTATGCACATTTTGGTAAACAACCCTTTGGTCTCCTTTCAGTGATATTTCCTTTTGGCAGCCGTCTGTTGAAGCTCCTGAATATTGAACTCATGCCCAGACCCAGTTTGGATTATTTCTACAACATCATCAAGAGATTTAAAGATGAGCATCATGGAGACAAATCTGTAAGCATGTCATCTGTACCACGTGAAAAAAAAATGTCGTAGAGCATTAAAAGGAATAGCTCGACATTTAGGGAAATACACTTATTCGGTGTCTTGTCAAGAGTGAGACGGGAGAGTTGATACAACTCTCCGATTTGTGTTGGTGTTGAACGTTCTCTGTGCTGATCTAGGTTCGAGCAGACTTCCTGCAGGTGATGATCCAGAATGAGATACAGGAAACAGACATAAAGAGTGAACATGATCAGCCAAGTAAAGGTATGTTTGCACCACCCTATCTTACACCTGGCGCAAAGCGGCGCACAGCGCAGCGCAATTAGCTATCATTGCTAGTTTCAGACCGCCTCAGTTCCCGCCCATCTATAAGCCCACGGGCGTGTTGGTCTTAAGATGAGGTATGGTTATGTGCTTTATTGGCGCGTTGCTATCTTGAGGCAGCAGAAAGGGATTGCGTAATTGATACTTGATACATACATAATATAATATATAATAATATAACTCATGATATATTCCATATTTCTACTGTCTGGTACGACTGACTCCGTGTTTACAACTCTAAAGCGTTCTACATAGATCTCAGGAGCGGCAGACAACTAAATTGAGTGTCAGGTAGAAGTGTTTAGTGACCTGCCAGAGGGCAGGTGAGGAAAAAAAATCATTTCAGACCCTGGAGCTGACACTCTGATTGGTTTAATTGATTAAGAGTCTAAATACAACCCCTTTGCCCCATGCGTCTTACTTTGTGCCCAGATTATGCGCCACTTAATTAGCAAAAGTGGAGTTGGACAAGCCCCAAATGCACTTTAGACCATGCGCTATAGGTCATTAAATATGACGTAACTCATACCCTTGTGGGGACTCGCTCATGTGATTGACTGATAAGGAGGGAGACATCTGATTGGCTACAGATAATTCCGTTTAAAAAAAGTATTTAAAAGTCTCATAAAACCCCCTACACAGATGCAGTGAAGTTCACACATGACAGCAGTTTGTAAATGCAGGTTCAACCGTTGTATATAAAGTATATAGATGTAACAACATCCAAATGTGTTTTCGATGAAAATTGAAAATACTTTTAAATACATATATTTGTGGATTTCTATTTAAAACCAGACATATTTGTGTTTGCATCAGAAATATATTTGTGAACCTTATTTTTTAAGGGGATTTTTTTTTTTACATTTATATACAACGATAACTATTTTTTTGTGCATTGAAATTTTTTTTGTGGAGAGTCATTTATATATAAATCACAAAATACATTTGTGAATCCTTCCGTCTGCATTTGTTAATATTGAGAGTGATCTGACCTCTCACCTAAGAGTCAAAGGCTCTGCTCTCAGAGTTCATCAGCACTCTGTTCTTCATTTACATTTGAATTGTTCTGCATCTTCACCGAGTCATTCAGCTCAGGAGAAACAAGAGTCTATGTATGAGGTGACATTATATAGACCAAACAACTAATAGATTATCAAGAAAATAACTCTCATATTAAAGGGGACATACTGTATCTCACTATGCTGGAGTACCTACCAACCCACAAACTGAAATAAGACGACCCAGTCAGAACTAGATCAGAAAACGGGATCAGCAAGCCATTCAGATGTGGCTCCCCTTCCTATGTCACACGCAGGCTCATTAGAATATACCGCCCACAGCTTGAGAACTACCTTTGTAAAAGTGCACTGTATTGTTCTTAAAATATCTTTCTAAACTAATCAGAGCAGACTGGGCTTTTTCAGGACGGGGGTCTTAAAGAGACAGGCACTAAAACGGAGCGTTTCAGACAGAGGCAGGCAGGCAGGAAGCTTTAATTGTATAACACATTTCAGCAACAGAGCAATTCAAAGTGCTTTACATAAACATTCAAGAACATTGCGACAAAGTGCAAAAGAACATTAAGACATAATTAAAACAGTTATAAAAACATAAAAACATTAAAGATTAGAAAATAAAAACAAGCTACAAATAAAAGCTAGGATAGAAGCTAAAATAGAGTACAACACACAAGAGTAAAAGCTCTAGTGCAGTATATAGGATCATTATCTGGTTTAATAAAAGGCAGCAGCAAACAGGACAGTTTTAAGCTTTGATTTAAAAGAACTCAGAGTTGGAGCGGTCCTGCAGGTTTCTGGGAGCTTGTTCCAGATATTTGGTGCGTAAAACTGAACGCTGCTTCTGCATGTTTAGTTGTGACTCTGGGGACACTAAGCAGACCTGATCCAGATGACCTGAGAGGACTGGATGGTTCAGAACGTAGCAGAAGATCAGAAATGTATTTTGTCCCTAAACCGTTTAGTGCTTTGTAAACCAGCAGGAGTATTTTGAAATCAGTTCTCTCAGAGACAGGGAGCCGGTGTAGAGACCTCAGAACTGGACTGATGTGATCCTCAGTCTTGGTCTTAGTGAGGACTCTAGATGCAGCCGTCTGATTAACAGTAAAGACGCCGTTACAGTAGTCAAGTCGGCTGAAGATAAATGCATGGACTAGTTTTTCCAAATCCTGCTGAGACATCAGTCCTCTAATTCTTGCTATATTCTTCAGGTGATAGAAGGCTGTCTTTGTAATTGTCTTAATATGGCTTTTAAAGCTCAGGTCAGAGTCCATGAGTACACCAAGATGTCTGGCTTGGTCTGAGCTTTTCAACATTACAGATTGTAGGTGAGCACTCACCTTTAATCTTTCCTTTTTGGCTCCAAAAACTACGACTTCAGTTTTGTCTTTGATCAGCTGAAGACAATTCCGGCACATCCAATTATTGACTTGTTCAATGCACTCACTCAGTGCTTGTATTGGAGGTCTGACAGAGGGTAAATACAGGTATAACCAGACAGACAGCATGAGAAAAATGAAGTGGTGTTTGAACATTAAAGCATGTAAACATGTTCTAGTATGAACCTGAAAATGAGCATGATATGTCCCCTTTAAGTGATTCTGATCATTTTGACAGTGGCTTTGATAATGTCAGATGTAAGCATTAAATGTGTGCCTATGTTTTAAACTCCTTTTGACATTAAAAGCCAATGAAGTGAATAATAACAGCAGTAGTACAGTACTTTGAATAAGCTCCTGAAAAAGACACCAAGATTTTCTTAATGGAAAACATGTCTTCATATATTTGTAGACTAAATGAAGTGTATGTGTTTGGTATGAAGATAAATGTAAAGTCTGCGCTTGTGAAAGGAGTTTTCTAGCTGAACTTTTCGCTTGACTTTGATATAGGTTTGACTGAGCACGAGATCCTTTCCCAGGCTTTCATTTTCATCTTTGGTGGCTTTGAGACCACCAGTGTCACTCTCACATACATCCTTTACAATCTGGCCACCAACCCTGACGCCATGCAGACCTTGCAGGAAGAACTCGATGCCAGCCTTCCCAAAGATGTACAGTAACTTTGCATGTGATCTGTTGCCATATGTAATAAACCATTCAACATCCTAATCCTCATCTGTTTATCTCTGTGTTTGATGCCTCCTTCACCTTTTGCCCGTAGGCTCCCGTTTCATATGAGGATGTGCTCGGCCTTCAGTACCTGGACCAGGTTATCTGTGAGTCCCTGCGTTTGCTTCCCACTGCACCTCGGCTCGAGAGGATGTGCAAAAAAACGGTGCAGGTCCACGGCATCACCTTCACTGAAGGAACCATAGTTGGCATTCCTGTGCACTTGGTACACAAGGACCCACGCTTCTGGAGCTCACCTGAGCTTTTCAGACCAGAGAGGTAAACATGCACTGTACTACGCTTTCATTCTCTTCATTAATGAATCTATGAGAGAACCTCCTCTTCCTCCACAAGACAATGTGGAGACCACCACGAGGTCCACACACTCTGGTTCTGGAGTTTGGTCATATTACACATTTTACTGACCACTTCTTGTCCATGTTGGCTTAAAAGTTGGGACTGAAAGTTCATTCTTGACCTTGGAAGCAGCAGCTAACAACTAATAAGTAATATTACGGGATAATGGTAAATGCTAAAATGTAGTACAGTAGCACAAGTAGACGACAAGTCAGCTGTCATACTAATGCTGTGTTCAGACCAAGAGCCAAGCACATTTTCGCCTCGAGTTACTCGCGCGAGTTGGACCGCCGGTATCATTGTGTTCCTTTGCGCGAAGAGGAGAAGGAGCTTGTCTCCATACCAACAACTTCCGCCATCAACCAAGGAAGAAATAACCACTGTTGTTGCTTTGTTGATGTTGAAGAAGTCCCAGATATGTCAGAAAATAACATAACATCACCCGGCGGCGAGCTGTATTCACATATAGTCCCATTGCACTGACTGTATCTAGCAAGACACAAGTCGCTACTGCAGTATGAACCCAAAATAAACAGACAGAGCTGTGATTTAATTTCAATAAACAGATCAAGATGATGCCAAAATAACTACATAATGATGCAGATTTGTAAAAAGTAAAAAGTTATCCTTTACCAACAAACACTAGGCTGTCCATAGCTGACCTAAACCTGAAGGGTGTTTTATGTGCATGCAGTAAAATGACAACAAATGATTTAAAAAAAAAAAAAAAAAAGGTAATATGTAGGGCTGTCAAAGTTAACGCGATAATAATGTGTTTTAACGCCACTAATTTCTTTAATGTATTAATGTAACTAGCAATATTTAGGTTGTAGTAGGCTCAGAGTGAAGATACTGGTATCATACGGAATGAGAAAACCTGATGAATCCATCGGTACCAACCATGTCATACTAGCTACTCTCAAAGGAAGTTAAATAATGCTTTAAACCTACACTACATTTTGGTGAGGAAAAACTGTCATGGTCATTTTCAAAAGGGTCCCTTGACCTCTGACCTCCAGATCAGTGGATGTAAATGGGTTCTATGGGTACCCACGAGTCTCCCCTTTACAGACATGCCCACTTTATGATCATCACATGCAGTTTGGGGCAGGTCATAGTCAAGTCAGCACACTGACACACTGACAGCTGTTGTTGTCTGTTGGGCTGCAGTTTGACATGTTCTGATTGGAGCAGATTGTTTTATGCTAAATGCAATACCTGTGAGGGTTTCTGGACAATATCTGTCATTGTTTAGTGTTGTTAACTGATTTCCAATAATAAATATATACATACATTATAAATAAAAGCATAAAGCAGCATATTTGTCCACTCCCATGTTGATAAGAGGATTAAATACTTGACAAATCTCCCTTTAAGGTATATTTTGAACAGATAAAAAATATGTGATTAATTTGCGATTAATTGTGATTAATAATGGACAACCATGCGATTAATCGCGATTAAATATTTTATTTATAATTGATTGACAGTCGTGGTAATTAGATTAGATCCTGATGGGCAGGTTGTCTCCTTGCATGGCAGCCTCTGCCATCAGTGTGTGTGAATATGGGAGTGAATGTGTGTGTGAATGTGGGAGTGTTGACATGTAGTGTAAAGCGCTTTGAGAGGACGGAAGACTAGAAAGGCTCCATATAAATGCAAGTCCATTTACCAATTGTCAGATATCAGTACAAGTTGCAGTCTTGTTTAGCTCTAGTGCCAGGACCTTTTTACGCCTGACTTACAATATTACATGAAATAATACTCTGTAGATCATGATGGCTTTTACTCCAACTTGTTCCAGTTGGCATAGCTCTGCTCTCTCAGCGCCGTCTTCATGGTCTTAAGAGTATCTGTGTGCCTCTCTCTCTCTCTCTCTCTGTGTGTGCAGGTTCAGTAAAGACAGCGGGGAGGAGGTGAACCCGTACGCGTACATGCCGTTTGGGCTCGGTCCTCGTAACTGCGTCGGGATGCGCTATGCTGTCCTCACCATGAAGATGGTCCTTGTCCGTCTTCTGCAGAAATACACCGTGGAAACGTGCAAAGACACTGTGGTAATAGTAACACCACACGCACAGCAACGCACACATTCACGTGCACTCAGACTGTCCTCCTCCTCTGCTGTCATGTCCCTGATTTGATATGAATTTCTCCCTTTAGATTCCGTTGGAGTTCACCATCATGTTCCAGCCGAAACAGCCGGTCAAACTCCAGTTCGTTCCCAGACAGCAGTAGTCCAGGATGGAGCGTCTCCAATTCTACCTCGCTTGTGAATTGCTTGTTGTTGATTCAACTGCTGACATCATGAGATTTCAAGTTTTGTATATCAAGTGTTTATTCTACTTTGAACATCTGATTTTTCTTGAAATGTTGAGATGTTGAAATCATTTATAAATGGGAAATCTATATTTCATTAAACTTAGTTAACAGTTATTTTACTGTTAAAAAACAATGAATATTTGTTAATGATTACCAAATGATTTGTAAACCTTTAAAGGGACTATTTGTAAGAATCAGAAATGTCTTGTTAACAGCGACACCTGTAGCCGTCAAGTCAACGACAGTCAGCGTCCTGTTGCTCGCGCTTGTGCTCGCACTACGTAGACGCGAGTGAGCGTCGGTCAAAACAGTGAGGCGACGGTCATATTTCTGTTTCACCGACGGGTTTCACCAGATATAACTTCGTTTTTTTTGTTGTGCTTCTGTGGAGTTTGTGGTAGAGTCAAAGTTGTGGTGGAGGCTGGTCATTTGTTGGTGTTAGCGGACTCCATTTCCAACCGGATGTTAGCCGTGGTTGCACACTGTTAGCCCTGCAAGCGGAGCCGAGGAGAGTAAAGGCACTCGCGAGTGTGCATGACGTCACATCCGTTGGATGTTCCCAGAAAAACAGGCCACATTCTTCACTTTAAAAGCAGTTTACAGGCTGATGGAGGAAACCCAGAAAGTCGCACAGGGTGTCATTTTTGAGGTTAGGTTACAACCTGTTCACACATCGGCAATAAAAAATCATTTATACGTCTACAAACTTACATAAAGTCCCTTTTAAGAAATCATTTGTAAAACATCTGTAAACATTACAACGATAGATAGATGGGCCAGAAACCAATTACTAACTATGAACTATCTATCTAAATAATGCTTATGCTTTATAAAGTGTTTATTAACCATTTAACAAGGTATTATAATCATCAGTTGCAACTTTATAACAGCCATCCAAATCATGTTTATAGATGTTTTACAAACAATTTCTTACTAAATGATGTGTCATTTAGTAATCATTAACTAATACTCAATAGAGCGTATACAATGTTATAATGTGTACAACAATAAACTGTTAAAATAACATCAATTATAGCATTACTATACTGTTCACTATTATCTAGATTTCAATTAACTATACTTGTTTAATATTTATTTTATTCACTTCTCTGATTTTCCATAAATTGCTTTTAATGTTTAAAATAAATGCCACAGTTCTTCTTCTTCTCCGTATAAAGTACAGGACATGGATTTACATGATAGTGTTAATGACTCACCTCAACCGTCTTTTGTTTTGCACACACTCATTTTTGTGGATTTTGATACAAAAGTCTACGTATTCACACATTTAACTGAATGAGCTTTATTATTTCATATTGCAGTGAGATTAGAGGCTGCTGGTCGATGACAGATAATGATACTGACAGAACGGACTCTATTATTTATTGGTATTTGTCTCCCCCTAATGGCTGACTCAGCTTCACCAGAGACAACGTCCCATCAGCTCTATTCTGAGAGCCAGTGCAGTCATGTGTGGTGGTACTCTCAGGCTGCGGTCGAATAGGAAGGTTCCTAACGGGGTGAAATGACCAAGAAGTATCTCAGTAGCAGCCGTGAAAAGAGCTGCTTGAATGCAACCACTTCAGTTCACTTGATTTCTGTTTGATTATTTTAAACAAGTAACAAATGAGTAAAATACAAATCAAGAATAACAAATAAAATGAATAGCAAACATATAGCAAGCTGTCAAACAAATCAATATTACAATCAATATAAATAGATATTATGTCTGAAAAGGAGTGACCCCTCTCCATAACTCAAAAAGTAGCCCCATATTGCTGATATAAATTGTGTGACTGGTAGCCTATAGGCTGTAGAGAGCTACAGGAATGAGTCCTACAACCTGGAAATGAGTCAGCATTTAACACTTCCTGTTCCCTCGTCTGGAAGTCAATGGGTTTTTAGTTAGATGCCTGTAATAAGGTCTGTGGTTAACACAAGCTGAAGAGAACGTTTTGTTCTATGATATAAAATACATCAATAAATACCCCACTCATGAATTTTAAAGCTTTTATGTTATAAAAGGCGGTTGTTAACAAGTGTCTAAATGAGACTACTAAACGTCGTCACGTCGACTCGTCCTCCTTTACAGCCTCGTTGTGTTCATACTCACGCTCATGTGACCGTGGTGTCGTTGGTTTATAGCCTAACGTCAGCTTTTTACTTCTGGTGATTGCATTCACACTTCAAAAATCATAAAAGTGGTGTTCATTTGTGGAGATTATCTTACTGAACAAAATGTGTAAGTATCATAAACGTTTGTTCGTCACAGAGCTGATTTTCTGCAATAATCCAAAACCCAATGGAACATTCCCATTGGCTTTTAGTGGAGGGAACCAGGACGATGCTAACTTCCTGATTAGCATACAGAAATACGGCACACGCCTTACACTACTATCCAAGTGCACAAATGGTAATCTAGATCAGGGGTCAGTATTAGGAACACATTGAGGAAAATAATTCATCTGAGATTTATAATAAAGTCATAATATTATAAAGTAGTCATTTTACGTGTTATTTTCTTTTTTTCTCGCAAAAGTTATGACTTTATTCTCGTAATATTACAACTTTATTCTCATCGTATTACGACTTTTTTTCACGTAATATTCTGACTTTATTGTGTAAATCTCAGATGTGTTTTCCCTCAATGTGGCCCTAATACTCCGTAGTACATTGTCTCTTTGGCCCTCACTGCATTAGACTGATATACTATATACTGAGACTATAAACTGTGTTACCTTCATCACAATGATCACATGTTTTGCGGCTTTTTTTTGTTGCCTAAAATGTCTCTTTAGATAGTAACGGCTGCTGACCCCTGAGGTAGACAATACAATAACCAGTCACCATGTACGACTCGTTAGTTCGGTTGCTACCAACACAGCACGGATCTATCAGCTACTAGGATGAGGTAAATGGCGTGTTATTCCACTGCGCCCCATCTCTGAGCTCCACACTGTTGGCACACAGTCAACACAGCCTCTGTTTCATCAACAGACCCAACCCACTGCATCAGCGTCTGAAAGGAATACGATCGCACCCTGCAAGTTAAAGTAGGTCTCTAAGCAGCGTTCTGGAGATATTCTAAATATGGTAACTAGAGTACTTTTCTGTCTTAAAGGGACTGTTTGTAAGAATCAGAAATTGGTTGTAACAGCGACACCTGTGGCCGTTAAGTTAATCGAAGGTCAGCGTCCTGTTGCTCGTGCTCGCCCGTGTGCACGTGCTACCTGAATGTGAACGAGCATCTGTCAACACAGTGAGGAGACACACGTCAGCTAAAAGCACAATATCACTCTATATTTCAGCTGCTTGGCAGTAATGTTAGCTGACCAGACCAAGGTCTCTCCATGAATCAATGCTGATCCTAGTGTTGGCTTTTCCTGCCTCAGCCTGCCGACCGCGGCCGGAGGGAACAGGGGAGACACCGGAGTTTT
>CAKALG010033107.1:0-19371 GCA_916700815.1 Helicolenus hilgendorfi | reverse complement strand
ACAGGTTGAAGAGCCCCGCTGCTTCAGCCTGCGCTGAGGCAGGAAGAGCCAACACTAGGATCAGATCTCAATCGTGTTCATGGAGAGACCTTCGTCTGGTCAGCTAACATTACTGCTAAGCAGCTGAAATATAGAGTGATATTGTGCTTTTAGCTGATGTGTGTCGCCTCACTGTGTTGAGCGATGCTCGTTCAGGTATATTTAGAGCGAGCAAGCGCGAGCCTGACGCTGACTTTCGTTGATTTCACGACCTCAGGTGTCGCTGTTAAGAAGCATTTCTGAAAGTTACAAATAGTCCCTTTCAGTAAAGTTCAAGTATATTTCACCCAAGTATACTTTATGTAGTAAATATACTAATATCAATGTACAAGTAGTATACTTCTAAGTGTACTACTTCAATACTTTTTGGGACTAAATAAACATTTTTAGCTTATAAAAGTATAGTTTTCTTACACTTAAAGGGACTATTTGTAACTTCCAGAAATGCTTCTTAACAGCGACACCTGTGGCCGTGAAATCAACGAAAGTCAGCGTCGGGCACGCGCCTGCTCGCTCTAAATATACCTGAACGAGCCTCGCTCAAAAGCTCAAAAACTAATCAAGCAGCTGTTTAACAAGTCGGTGAAATCAGTGTTGTTTATTTTTATTGTCTGACTCAGTGGAGGGCTGAAGAGTTGGTCCCAGACAGGTTTTGTGTCGTCCTGCTGTTTGGTCAGAGGAGATGACTTCCCAGTGGGGGCCGTCGCCTCTCTCTTCCTGTCCCTGGATCCAGATGAATGCCTCAAAATGATAGAAATTTAGCCAAAGAGACATCACAGATGGTGTGTGTGGCAGCGTGAACCGCCCCCTCCGGTGAACCATCCTCCACAGCTCCTTATCTCTCCGTCCCCCCCGGTGAGCTGAAGCTGGTGGAGTTATGAGAGTGTGACCAATCCTCTCTGGAGACATTCATCACTGTCACGAAGAGCCACAAACAGAACCGTATAATTTAAAACAACAGCAACAGAGTAGGACTTCCTGTCTCTTTGCTCCTTTACATTGTACCTGAATCCAACTTTTACACAATAAATTCTGCACTTTTAAACCCTTTTCAACATTTCATATTGAGAACAACAGAATATGTAACTACGGAGTAAAATAAACACACAAAGACAAGTCTGAAGTGTTGTTTTACCCTCCTTGGTCAACATTAATCATATATAAAACTTAATTTAACTTTTAAACAGTCTGTAATCTCGAAGATTACAAAGTAGGAGAGGTAGAGATATAAAACTCAACAATCTAAAAGGACCTGGATTCATATAATGAGGTGTGCACAGATAAGGACATGGTTCATTTTAATATATCTTTAAGGGATGTTTGGCCACAAGTGCATGTAGATACTGTAGAGAATCTAAAAACTACAGTCGTGGTACGAACAGTACAAAGGTGACGCTCACCAGTTTCCTATAAATGATGTTCCCATACAATGAAACTGCGTCGTTAAAAGCGCTTCAAGGGAAACGTTTTTATTGTATCACAAATTTGTTTGTAATGAGTCTGGGTCGGAGTGGATGGATGGGTCAAACAAACACAGGACTTCCGTTCCAGGAGACCGCTGTTAGTATCCCGTGTGAAATTATAAATCAACGTTGACTTATTTTCACATTACGTTTAACGTTACGTAACATCCTTATTTTTAGCCGAACCATGATGTTTTACTAAACCTAACCAAGTGGTGTTGTTGTGTTTTTTGTGTTAATTCACAACATTAACCACGTGTATAAAACGGTTTAAAACTGTGACCGTAGAAAAACGAGAAAATACCTTGAATAGAAAGCAACGGACTTCAGATCAGCAGAGCACTGGTTCAGGATTTGTTTCCCACCCTCACTAAAGTCTGTTTACTCCACTAATTTAACGGTCAAACTCCTCTTCTTTCTGGGTCAAACATGATTCTGCAAAAAAAATCTATGTGTTCACTTTTGACTTTATAAGATGACTTAGATAAAAGTAATAAAGTAATAAAACAATAAAGTTACAGCCTGCGTCACCTGACTGTAAAGAAGTGATTGGATCAAAGGTCACTAAATGTCAACATGAGTTTATCTTTACTTTTATTTCGTTTCTGAAGACGAAACACAGAATCAGCTGATAACAGCCAGCGGTGGAAGAAGTACTCAAATCTGTTACCGCAGTAATAGTACCAATACCACGGTGACGCACGTGTCAATTTCTGCTCCATCCATCCATTATCTGTAACCGCTTATCCTGTTCAGGGTCGCAGTGGGGGGCTGGAGCCGATCCCAGCTGACATTGGGCGAAGGCAGGGTACACTCTGGACAGGTCGCCAGACTATCGCAGGGCTGACACATAGAGACAGACAACCATTCACGCTCACATTCACACCTACGGGACATTTAGAGTCAACCATGAACCTGCATGTCTTTGGACTGTGGGAGGAAACCGGAGAACCTGAAGAAAACCCACGCCAACACGGGGAGAACATGGAAACTCCCCACAGAAGGACCCCTAATTTCTGCTTCAGTCTTTTCAAAATAAAACTACTTAGTTAGGTTTAGGAAAAGACGGTGGTTTCGGTTAAAATAACTCAAGAAGTGCTGTAATTTAGGTACTGAAGTTAAATCAACGTTGACTTCTGGTTTCACACGGGTCATGAACAGCGGTCTCCTGGTGAAGTCCTGTGTTTTTTGACCCACACATCCACCCAAATCTCCTCACTACGCAGCGTTCGCTGCTCTCTAAACTTACCAGTTCACAATTACATGGATTACATACAAATTGATTTCATGTTGACCATCACAAAAAAAATTGCAATTTGTGTCTATGTACACGAATCAATACATACACCAATACAACTGCTGTGCGACTAGGCTGAATTATCTTGATGCAACAGCTGCAGCAGCCTCACGATAGATTTAAATAAACCTATTCATCAATTGAAGCCTGAATATGTTTTGAATAATAAGAAGAAATATTATTTATCTGCACATCTGTAATAATCTTTTCTTGTGTCTTGACATGGGATTATCTTGTTCATTATTCTGCAAGCACATGAATAAACTAACAACACATTACAGCCTTTATATTCAGTTGGACTGTTTTGTAGATTAATTCATGAAAAGCTCTTTGATGGAATGATTCTTGTCGTACAGTTTGTTTCCACGTCTCAGAGCAGGATGTCTGATGTGCACCTGTATTTTTAAGTTAAACTTTACCTATTTTATTTATAGATTTTTATCACAATGTTGCTACGTATACAGCTCTGTATACACATTTCTTTATTCTGGTAGGTCTTTACTTATTGTATGTACATTTTTGTTTTTATTAAACACTTACTTTAGTAATTGTGCCAGTCCATCCTCCCCACTATCACGCTGCTGCAAAGCTTTCAGGATTGATGCAGCAGTTGTTATAAGTCGACTTGCAGAAAAAACAATTAGAAATCTCTAAAATTTAAGAAATGTGTTGAGATTTTGGTAAATATAATATATTCATCTTCCTGCAGAGAGTCAGATAATTGGAGTGATTCAGGGCCAGGCTAGCTGTTTCCCCCTGCTTCCAGTCTGTATGCTAAGCTAAGCTAAGCCAACCAGCTGCTGACTGTAGCTTCATATTTACTGTGCAGACATGAGAGTGGAATCAACCATAATACCTAAAACATTAAGATAAGAGAGATAAGATAAGGATGACAATAAAATCGATCTTATCTTATCTCTCTGCAAGAAAGCGAATAAGCGTATTTCCCAAAATGTTGAACTCTGAACATTGAACAAAACAAAATGAGACATGAACAAATCCAAGTACCTAAAACAAAACAGTAATTCATCCTGAACATTTAAGTATCATTGGAACCAATTGATTTCTGGGATTCACCAAAATGTTTCCTTATTTTTACTCTTCCCAAGAAAAGAAAAAAACACCATCTTGTTTTCATAGTGCACAAAGTGTTTGTCCAACACAAAGAAACAAGTTTTAAATTTGAGGAACATTAAAAAACGCATGAATATCATATAAGCAGATTTAAATTATTATGTTCTAGAGTAATTATAATGATTGGCTTATCAAATTTGTGGGCTAAAGAAATACTATTGGTCCACTGATCCTAATTAAGACTATGAAAACCATTGGATGATATTAAGTGGTTTACATACTGTTGTTAGATGCTTGTGAAATTTCCTATAAACGTCAGTACTGACGCTCTGGAAAATGATACGTTTATTTAACAGTACCAGTGACGGTACAACACCTGTCCTATAGTGTTTAGGGGGCATTACCTTTGCTGATACCTGCCCTTTTAGTATTTAGGGGACGTTACCTATGCTGATACATGCCGTTATAAAATTTAGGGGTGTTACATACACTGATACACACCCTTATAGTGTTTAGGGGGCGTTACCTATGCTGATACACGCCCTTGTAGTGTTTAGGAGACGTGACCTACGCTGATACCTGCCCTTATAGTATTAAGGGAGCGTTACCTATGCTGATACCTGCCCTAAGTGTTTAGGGGGCATTACCTTTGCTGATACCTGCCCTTATAGTGTTTAGGGGGCGCTACCTATGCTAAACAATTAGCCACATGCCTCCAATTTACATTCAAGTGGGATTCGTCATTCAGCACACCTGGGTAAGAGCAGATTTGGATGGTTGAGAATGTTTGTTGCATCTGGAGTTTGCTTCTCTTACCTTTTCTCTTAACAGAATATTGAGAAATTTTCAGAATGTTGCTGCATGACGCACATCGTGTCACTACTCCAGTGTGAACACTACAGACTGACAACCTGCTAAAAATGTTTATGCAATAAGGAACTTGGGGAACTTGAACAAAGTTTGAGAGGTTGTGTTTATACTGAAGTAAATAAATCAATAAAAGACTTATGCATCCTACAGTACTTCCGCCCCCACCTCCTCGTTTCATCAGCCCACATCCATATCACCACGACCCCTGCATCGCCTGAAGAGGAGGCAGGTGTGTGTGACCCCTTTCATTATCACCCTGAATACAACTCGTGTCTGGGATCCGTAGAGAGGGAGTGCGTGGTGGAATGCAAACGGTAGGCGGTCCACGTAGCCGCTGAGAATCAGAGCAGCCTGAAGGAAACTCAGATGGTTACAGACAGACACGGCTCAGTCTGATCAGCTGCTGCATGTAAAGAAACACAGTCTTGATGAAACACTGAAGTTAATATAAAATGCAGATTTTAGCCAATTAGGTTCTATCGATGCTGTCTTGTTTCTAAAGGTCAAAGTCGACCTTTCAGTAAAACAACATGCGAGGCAGCACCGGGCTGGAGACAGGAATTTAAAATACATAAGTCCTAGCGCACAACACCACCACCCAGAAGACATTTATTGATTCATTGAATCAATACGTTATAGATTCTGCAAACTTGATCTTGCAACAGGATGATTAAAAGCTGATTCAAAGCCTCCACTGCACTGCCAGGAAAATAAAAATCCATCTATTTTAATTTACTTAAATGAACCCCAGTATTGTGACACTTGAGCACTTCAAGCCCCCCTCCAGCCAGTGTTTTTTGGTTAACGTTCTTTCTCAAACAGAGAATGGGGGTGTGGTTAATAGTTAGACGTAATTCATCACCATGGCAACTAGATTGCGTCGTTTTTCAACCCAGTTTAGATGAATTTACCGGTTATCAGACCACAAATGAGACAAGAATTATCTCAACAAATCGACTCTCTTTCACTGGCTCTCTTCTTCACGGGTAGACATGTTGCAGAGGTCCGCCGTTTAAAATCCAGTTTCGGGTGTACTATCCACCAGCACTCAAAGCGTAGACGGACGGTCAACCCGAAAACTCTTTATGTCTCTGGCCACGGCTATCGCCGGCGCAGAGGACTACGAAGATAGAGATAGATGGGATGAAATATGTCTGTCGGAAAGAGAGAGTTTTGACGCTTTTGAGCGAATCATTCTGTGGGTGACTAACGGTGGCAGCTCGGTGGTTTATCACAGTCCCTCAGGAAACAACTTCTCCGTCCGGATGGCTGACTGAAATAACCAGCTTGCAGGAGGGAAATCAACTCGCTGTGCTCCTCTGGTGATACTGATGACATCCAGAGAGGCATTCACTCTGTTTTCTGTCTACTGAAGCAGCCAAACAGAAAAATACACCTTCATGACAGACCACATTTTAGGCTTCTTTCATTTTGGCTGCTCAGTTGGCGATGCTGACGGAGTGGCTATGACCTCTTGACAGTTAAAGATCTTTTAGTTTCTGACATCAAAACTCACCGTGTCTGTGAAAATGTTTTCTGATTGGTTGATATCAGAGTCCGTCAATGAGGTGACAACTGCCGAACCTTGAAGATGGATCTGAACTCACAGTGTGTGTTGATGAGGCCTGACAGGCCGCCTCTGCTGCTGACAGCGAGGGCATCGATGGGGAGGCATTCCCCTAAACCTGAAGACAGGACTTAACGAACACAGCCTGTCTCTCGACTTATTTTCACCCAATTCACATCCAATGTCCTTTGTGGGCTGAAAGTTTGTTCCCAGACTTGGGCCTGGCAGCTGAACCCCATTTGAAACCCAAAGCCCAATTTTCTTACCTCAATTTTCTTACTTTCTATCTTGTCCCCTCCATCTTCCTCTCTCCTGTATGCACCAAGACTAAGAATCTTCAGCCGAGTTAGCAGCTCTGTGAGCAGCCCTGTCTCCTACAAAATCCTGTGCCCATATACTGTAACTAAACTCCATTCTCAATTACGTTTCGAGGGAAAAATTTTCTCCCAGATTTCAGTTGCAGTTTAGAACACCGGACGAAAATCTATGTGTATAAATCTATGTATAAACAACACACTGTCTATAAACAATAACGTCGCTGCTCATGTCCCGTGTGAAACCAGAAGTCAATGTTGATTTATTTGTCACGTAACTTCTGTGCTAAGTTACGTCACTTCTGTAGTTATATTAACCCAAACCACGATCTTTTCCTAAACCTAACCATGTAGTTTTGTTTCCTAAACCTAAGTAAGTTGTTTCCTGTGAAGATCAAAGTTTATTTTGAAAAGACTGTATGCATGTTACGTGTGGGAATTGTCACGTGTTGCTGGACTTTTTGTAGAAGAATTCAGTGTGTTAATGAGCATTATCCACAGTAACATGGACGCTGTCTCTGGAAATGTTGCTGTTTAAAAAGTTATTTTTCGATTCTGTTAGCACGACACTTTAAATTCCACTCTCAGTGATTGTGTCGTGGATGAGAAAATTGTCTGTAGAGCTCTGACTTGTTGCATCAGATGTTACAGTTGTTCTTGTTATATACACCTCCTCTCTGTTTCCCATAAACAGTGTGCAGCGGCCCTGACCTCCACATCCTCCCTCTGTACTAACTCAAACACCATGTAGGTACAATAACTTTACTGTAGAAACAACACTTTTAATCTGGAGGTGAAATCTCCCTCTGGCTGATATCCTGCAGCGCTCTGCAGCCAGGAGGCGACAGCTAATGGTGTTCATTTTAACATACAATTCTGTTTGTGGAGGAAAGAAGGGTTTAAAAAAATCTGTCTCATCAGGATTTTGGTTCCGCCCTGTCGCCCCCATATACCTGGAAATCTCTTCAAACCCTCAGGCAGAAAATATCAGCTAACCCGCCTCCGCTCGGGGATTCAGCGTGCATCATTGTGGTGCATTAGGACGGTGGATAATGATGTGGAACAGATGTTTACAGGGTTTAAAGCACAGGGGGACGACCTGGATGAACCTAAACGATGCTACTGCTCAAGGTCTAAAATTAGCACCTGCCAAATGCGGGTTAATTGTTGGCAGTGGCGGATAAAATCGTCAGGCCATTCGCCACTTTGGCGGACAGGGAAACGCTAGGGATGGGAATAGAAAACGAGTTCTTAGTTGTCTGACTCCTTGGTATCTCATGCCTCCGTGACTATCGATTCATCTATATTGATGCTTTCTGACAGTTCCGAATGCACAATGATGCATACGCACGCTGTATCATGTTTCAGATTGTTTCGGACCGAAGCCACGACGGAGAGAAAAAAAGCGCTCAACAGTGTGGCGCCACTAAACCTGAGGGGTCGCACCCTATTTTTTCTCTGATAATGCTTCAGTGTGAACAACAAATCTGTGTTGAAATCAACAGGAGGAGAGTTGGTAACGTTACCCGTTAGAAGCACAGTCCCGCTTGGTTAAATAACGGAGCTACTAACGTTAACAGAGGTGCCATTGAGTTATTATTATGAGGCGTTTAAGCGCTGCTCAGTAAAAATGACTATTGGGCGAAGGTAAATTACAATGTTATCATGATGTGTTCAAACCTTGTAAATAATTTTTTTGTCGGTAAACTTGAATAAATCCAGTTGTTTGAAGATGTTTTCACAGTAGTAGGAAATAGATATAAGAGAGGGAATAATAAGCTGTTTAACTTCCGGACACTAGCTCTAAGCAGCTTGCCAGGATTTTTTTTTTAATTAAAGCAAATATTGAAATAATCATTTCAATTGTGTGTTTTATGCAAATGACCACTATAGATGACAATAACAAAGTATTGTCTGAAGGGGAAGAGACATACTGTAGATTTTGCTTTTGTTCGCAAACTGAATAATACATGTTGGTCAAATCAGTACGTACTACTAGTATAGTATGAGGTTGTACTACTAGTATAATATGAGGTTGTACTACTAGTATAATATGAGGTTGTACTACTAGTATAGTATGAGGTTGTACTACTAGTATAGAATGAGGTTGTACTGCTAGTATAGTATGAGGTTGTACTACTAGTATAGTATGAGGTTGTACTACTAGTATAGTATGAGGTTGTACTACTAGTATAGTATGAGGTTGTACTACTAGTATAGTATGAGGTTGTACTACTAGTATAGAATGAGGTTGTACTACTAGTATAGAATGAGGTTGTACTGCTAGTATAGTATGAGGTTCAGAATACAATCTTGGTTTTACAGTTAGAGTTAGAAGATCTGACACAGAGAGTGAAACTGAAGTTGTGTCTGATGTTTGATGTTTTTCACATTCTGACCTGTCAAACACGGCTGTGACCAATAAGACAACTGATTGCTGCACTGCAGCGATCTCTGGAGCAGAGTCATCGTTAATGTTATCAGTGCCACCTGTGCAGACTTAATGTCTTTATCTCAACAAGAGGTTCAGGCAAGCAAGATTTATTTAAAAACTAAAGGAAGATATAAAGAAAAAAGTCATGATGATAAGCATGTCTTAGCCTGGAGTTCACTGTGAGTACAGCTGAAGAACATTTGGTTTTTGGTGTGTAAATCTCTGGAGAAGAAGAAACTTTTATAAAGACCCCATTAAGTCACATCACATTAGTTTGCATTAACTAGTGCCATCAGATGAATGAACCAGGTGCCACAAAAATGATTCCTCCAATAAATCCGCTGAGAAAACAGCTCAGAGACAGTTTCTATAGTTGTGATGATTCAGCACAAACTGAAGCTCCTTTCTAAGAGAACGTGCAAGAAATACAAAACTCCTCCAGCCGCTCTGTTTCTACACAAACGGGCTCAAATAACACGACATCCTCTGAGTTACTGACTGTAGCTACAATCTACAATCACATTCTCATCCCAGGTCGTCACATACCACCCCTTTGCGTCACTGGTAACACTTCCTTTTACAGGTCTGTAAATGTCATGGTAATTAGGTGATGATTAGCAAGTAATGTATTTGACATTTCTTTGGAATTACTGCCAAATTACCCCAATATTTACCTCAAAATTTATCGAAAATTACTTTATTATAAACATTATTTCATTATTATATTCCGTTATTTCCCAATAGCTGGTGATTTATTTAATACATTTCCAGGAAAAGAATACAAAGTTAATTGGTATGCTTTATTTACATGTCTGCTGACAAATAGATAATAATTACAAAACGTTTATTGGATTTCCCGCTGTGCATTTTAGTTTATATCCTTTGTAGACATAATGTGTATTCGTGCGCGCGAGCCTCTATGCTGGCACCGACCCTGCTACCATGGATGACGTATTGCCGGTCTGATGTATGGCCTGCTTTTGAACACCCTGTGCTGCTGATACAGGGCTCTTGATCTTGTGCAGCCACTTCAGTGTCTTCAGTCTTGTGAACACATGACATCATCTGAGCTACTGCTGCTGCACTTCTGTTATATGTCAGCATCACTCTGATGTCCAGCAGCAGCTCAGGACGAGAGCTGGAGGAAGAAAGAGCACAGAGACGGGGTTATCTTTTCGTCTTTAACATTCATGGTACATGATGTACAGCACTGATCATTACTTTGATTGGCTTCATCAAGAAGGGGGAGACCCCGCTGAGCCGGCCAACAGCACGCTGCATGTTCAATACGCATTATCATTATTATGATTGTTATTATCCTGCAGACACTTTGCACTGGCCCAGAGCGGAAGATGAGAGGATGTGGGAGAGCAGCACGCTACGAGATGATACCGATCCAGACTTCAGTGTTGGAAGTATTCGCAAAAGTAATTTGAGCGAGAAGTTCCTCATACTTTATGTTTTATTAGCCGCAGACTGGTGCAGCTCTCTGTTCTTCTGCCAGAAACTCTGCAAACGCTTTTTCAGCAGATCAGATAAATCTCACTTCAGCTCGTCTGCACCCCGTCGATTTTATAATGTCCAATTCTACTCAAAGCTTTTATCACACTGATCCAGGATGTGAACATTCTGTTCAGTTTTTCATCTGCATGTTAATATGGCTGCATGTTCTTCTTCTTCTTCTTCAGCCAATGTATGTAATGTATATTTCCTAATCTCGTTTCCTCCTGGTGGTACCGTGTGCTATCATGTGTCTGGATGTCTCGTATCATCCCATAGAGCCGCTGACTATAGCTTCAGGGAGTTTACAGAGCTGCAGTTTGTTTGCTTTGTTCCGATCATAGACTAGGCGTAATCTCCGTCACGTCACCCAGAGGTTTCTGAAGAGCCGTTGTGAAGCTCCAAGACTTTTCTTGCCACTTGAATATTAACACAAGCTGCTGTAACTTTTACTAACTGGAAAAAAGAAAATCCATTTGCCCTCTGATACATACCTAAAATAGTTTTATGAATCTTTTTTATTCTTAAATGAATTGAATAAAAGCTGAAAGGTCATTAAATCCCTCTGTTCCTGCTATCTGAATCTCCCATGTTCCTCAGAACTGTGTGAAAAAACAGTATTATTATAATACATCAGACTGGCTTCACAAAAAGTCCACGCCCCATTTTGGGGGAAAGAAAACCAAAGATCTCATAGACTTCAATGCAATCTGACGTATGTTTGGATTGTAATTGTGACAATTGTGAAGGGCTCTGATTAACCAGAACATCACTGGCTCTGCATTATTACCTGCTGTTTATAGGTATTTCATCCATCTGCAGTACAGAGGAGGACACAGGCATGTAGGCTTCATTTCCTGTGATTTGATCAAATTATATGAAATAATGGCAGGACAGGATGTTCCATTAGTGTCTGTATGGAAATCCGCCTCGACTCCAGTCAGACTGATGAAACTAATGTCCTGTTTGGACAGTTAAATGTGCCACTTCCACCTCAGGATCAGCTTCTTTCTGTCTGCTAAAGGGACTCTGAACCGTTTTGTACATTCACACAATGTTAATATATAACTGTGGGAGTTTTTTTCGGTAACAATCTGTAATAAGCATCATTTGTAAATGGTACATTAATAGTTAAAAAACTTAGTTAATAGTCATTATTCTGTTAACAAACAATGAAGCTAGTGTAATATGAAATAATTAATGTATACATTATATATTGAATCATAGCTAGAAAGAGGCAATAACAATTACATTATGAAGTATTTTTTTAAGTTTATTCTTAGAACATTTTATAGAATATATTAAGTATTTATTAATGATGACCAAATGATTTGTAAACTTTTAAGAAATTGTTTGTAAAACATCTATAAACATTACATAGATAGATGGACCAGAAATCAGTTATTAACATTATTGACAAACTATTAACTATCTATCTAAATAATGTTTATAGATGCTTTATAAAGTATTTATCAACCATTTAACAAGGTATTATAATAATCAGTAACTTTATAATAACCATCCAAATAATGTTTATAGATGGTTTATTAACCAATTATTAACCATTAACAAAGTATTAATTATCTAGCTTAATCATTTTTATTGATGCTTTATAAAGTATTTATTAAACGTTTAACAAGGTGTTATAATAATCAGCTGCAGCTTTATAATAGTCATCAAAAAATAATGTTTATATGGGCTTTACAAACCAGTTATTGACCATTAACAAAGTGTTAACAAATATATCTATGTGATGTTTATAGATGTTTTACAAAAGATTTATTTAAAGTTTACAAACAATATATTAATCTTTAACATTTAATTAACTATCAATTTACCCTTTATGTTACAATTTTTTTCTCTTTGTCAAACACCTTCGCTGGATTTAACACTAAAAAATCAGCCATGTAATGCCAGAACATACAAATTCAGATAATGTGACCCAGTTTCTGACCGAGGGGTTGAAAAGGAAAACAGAATCTAGATGATGATGATGATGATGATGATGATGATGATGATGGCGGCCCAACACCTTTTGAAGCTTCATCATTATACTGGAGGAAACTGAGAGAAAACAGAGAGGAAATAATGCAATAAGACAAACGCTGTTATTGTATCAGCAGGTCGGAAGCACATTATGGCGACGGGCGTCCTCGGCCTCAAGGTTGTGCTGACATTTTGAACTCTAGTGGATTGTTTTAACACTTCAGTCACTTTGTCACGTCGTCTTTGCGGTCCCCTGAAAACGCTGTGTTATCAGCTCTGTTAAGATGTTTCCCCGAGAGACGAGATGAAGTCCAACACACCCACGTCCATTTCACAAACCAGCGCTGCAGAATTAGTGTAAATTATTAAGTGTTATTTTTGGCAGTGCGGGCTCTCGTGTGGATGAGTCACATCATACAGAATGAATAATGCAAATTGTGGAAAGAACAGCGTGAAAATAGTGATTGCTGCATGTTTAGATCTACGGCTGACATGGAAGTGCTCACATGTTCCAATTAAATTTTCGAAGTTAAAATTAGTTTTTAATTTAAACTTGAGAATTGCATTTAATTAAACCAGCACATTAAATATTAACAACTTAGATCATAGAAAGTGGAAAAACGTTATGTTCGCTAACTGCAAATCACGTTACTGCAGTATAAAGCAAACGGCTGTCAGTACACTACGGTCTAATTTGTGATATATGAAAAACTGATACACTCAACATTATTTCTTTAGCATCTTTCACTAGGGATTAAATAGTATAAAAACACATTATGATTAGGGCTGTCAATCGATTAAAAATATTTTATCACGATTGATCACAAATTAACCACACATTTTTTATCTGTTCAAAATGTACCTTAAAGGGAGATTTGTCAAGTATTTAATACTCTTATCAACATGGACGTGGACAAATATGCTGCTTTATGCAAATGTATGTATATATTTATTATTGGAAATCAATTAACAACACAAAACAATGACAAATATTGTCCAGAAACCCTCACAGGTACTGCAAAATATGCTCAAATCATAACATGGCAAACTGCAGCCCAACAGGCAACAACAGCTGTCAGTGTGTCAGTGTGCTGACTTGACTTGACTTGCCCCAAACTGCATGTGATTATCATAAAGTGGGCATGTCTGTAAAGGGGAGACTCGTGGGTACCCATAGAACCCATTTACATTCACATATCTGGAGGTCAAAGGTCAAGGGACCGCTTTGAAAATGGCCATGACAGTTTTTCCTCGCCAAAATGTAGCACAAGTTTGGAGCGTTATTTAACCTCCTTCGACCGCAAGCTAGTATGACATGGTTGGTACCAGGTTATATATGCATCATATAACAGAGAATTAATATAAAACCAAAGAGCAAAATAAAAAGCAAGAATAAGAGTCTACAGTCATGCTAGAGGCTCTTTGAGGCTGTACTTGGACACAGCGGTGCTTTGAGCTAAATGCTAACACATCTTAGTTTAGACTGTTAGCATGCTTACATTTGATAATTAGCACAAAACACAAAGTTAACTGACTGACTGACTGACTGACTGACTGAGCGGCTGTTTGAGGACAGATTACCAGGTAAAAACAGCGCAGCATAGTCACCTTGAAACCTGAAAATATGGGAGGATTTGAAAACAAAAGCGTGGGGGTTCAGTTTCAGAGACTTTGTTGCCTGCATTCTGTTGACGTTTAAAGAATAAAAATAACAAAATAATAAAGACACTGCAACAGCATTATTTGTTAAATAGGTCTACTACTCTACTTTTGAGTTTGATTAAAATTTTCAGGAAAGAAAACTGAATAATTCGCTGGCATGAACTTGTGTGAATCTCTGGCATAAACGTATTCATTAGTTTTCAGTAATTCATTCATTTGTTGCAGCTTGAGTTTTGCTTTCAGACACATTGCGACAACGGCACCACTGCGCTCTGAAACCCGTTATTTCCAATGGCTTACATTGCGCAACGACAGCTTTGCTATGATGCTGCAGATGTGCGGCGAGCGTAGCTCAAACCACGCCGCGGTGTCGCGAGCATCTCTCCTCCATCAGGAAAAGACATTAGTTGTGGCTCTGTTGTCATCGGGATGGAAACAGTAGAGCTTATAGACGCTGTACAGTTCCAGAAACACCTAAAAAAGGTATGAAAAATCAGGAGAATTGTGACCCCGGGAGGAAACCGGGAGATAGCGATGAAAAACGGGAGTCTCCCTGAAAAATCGGGAGGGTTGGCAAGTAAATCGGGATTACATTTGTGTGAGTCTGAAACAGGACGACACAGTTGTCCAGGAAGCGGGAGACAGATTAGAATGAAATTAGTTTTTAATCAGACCATCATTGATTAAAAGAGCCAGTTGACGATCATTTGAACTGCTGTACGGGCTCTCTGGTGCTGTTTTATTGAGCCAATTAGGTGCCATTCATCATCAACACAGTGCCCACGTCGTTTGTCAGTTGTTCCCTCTGCGGCCGCTGTAGAGAAAAGGAGCTCTGACTTTGTTTGGCCGCTCTGAGCGCTTCTAGTTGAAAATCTGTGAAGTTTTCAGAAAGGCGCCCAGCAAGCAGTTCTCTACCAGAGAAAAGTGCTGTGTGGACACTGAGCCTCGTGTGTCGGGCTACAGGAGCCTCCTCCTGACAGACACTAATGGACTCAACACAATAGTTAGAAATTACATACCTCTGGTTTCTGACTGATGTGTCCTTGGTTCTGAAGCAACAAAGGATTAAATGTTGTGTTCAGCCTCTGCTCCTCCGCTCTGCCAACCGGCAGATTTACTTTAGTTTGTTCTGATTCATTTATGACAACATTTCTTTTCCTTGTGCTCTTCTACTGTGTCAATGGATCCTACTGACTAACTTTTCCTCTAGCGCCACCATCAGGTTTATATCTGTGATATACAGTAAAACATCTCAACAACTGTTGGATGGATGGTGATGAAATGTGGTTCATCATTCAGGATGAATTGTAATAACTTTGATGATCCTCTGACTTTTCATCAGCTCAACATTTTGATGTGTTTATTACTTACATCTGTAAATCAATTACTCAATTCAATTCAGTTTATTTTTATATAGCGTCAAATCATAACAGAAGTGATCTCGAGAGGCTTTTGATATAGAGCAGGTCTAGACTGTACTCTAATAATTTAGAGACCCAACAAAAGATCCTCCAGGAGCATGCATTGTTATGCAACGGTGACAAGAAAAACCTCCCCTTGACTCGTGGGTACCCACAGAACCCATTTTCATTCACATATCTTAAGGTCAGAGATAAATGCCCATTTTTCCTCGCCAAAATTTAGCGCAAGTTTGGAGCGTTATTTAGCCTCCTTTTAGACAAACTAGTAAGACATGTTTTGTAGTTTCATATGATACCAGTAACTTCACTCTATAGCTTTAAAACCGAGCAGCTACAACCTAAAAATCAGAAGTTGCGGTAATGCGTTAAAGAAATTAGTGGCGTTAAAATGAATGTACATCAGCGAGTTATTATCACGTTAACTTTGACAGCCCCAATCAGTATGTGACGAGTTGGGACGACAAAGCGTTTCCCAAACACATGCATCTTCGCTGAAACCTTACCATTTAAAACACTGTGACACAATCATCTAATGTGAACATACAGCAGTTCATCAGGAGACTGAGCTGCCTGGAGACGTGCAAAAAAGTCATTTTTGCAATTTTTTTTTGTAATTAAATAAATTAAATTGCAGCCAACTCGTTAAGTTTTGGGGTTGTTGAGTTTAGATGAAGGTTTGAGTGACATTTATAAAAACTCTGTTTGACTCGTATTTCTGTGCACAACATGAAGAACAAGCAGCTCTGGTGTGTTATCACTCTCAGTGGACATCGCAGTGTTTCTATTTATTTTGTTTATCTGTCTGTTAAAATTGTGAAAGGATTTGCATGCAGCTTTGTGTGGAGGCTCCAGTAAAGATCTTGACATTTGCACCGTTCTGGAGGATAAATGTGATGTTTTTTTTAAGCTGCAGAGCATCCAGACTTCTATTCAATGCTCGTGTTTGAGCAGCTTCTTATCTGCGGAAAGTCGTCAGCCTGAACCCCTCCCGCTCAAAGGTCATGTCGATGACCTTTCCCACCTGTGTGGAGGAGATTCCCCCGTCAGTCATGACATTTCTCCTGAAACTATCTGCTGCAGTTAAGATCTGTAGGGAGGAATCTTTTTTATATTCAGTTGATTCTGTTTAACCATCTACAACTGTTAGACAAGTCAGAAACTCTTCATTATCCTCCCTCCATAAACGCACTCAGAGCTCACCTGTTCACAGCAACCTTTGATACCGGGTGCTAATTTCAGACCCTGTCCACACTGCTGCACAGAGCATCGTTCGCTTGTTTATTCAAAGTTTATTAATATTGAATGTGTCGCGTGTCCAGTGTGGTGGAAATTTGACCGAATAAGGGAGACCAACAAAGAGAATTTTGTCTTTGTATATTTATTTAGCTTTTGCGCAAAAGGACCAAAACCTCTAAAATAACAGTCAGCGACTGCCGAGGAATCGATGCCGAGTGCAGCCTCACCAGGGTTTTTATATGCATAAGAACAAAGAGTCAATGGTTACATTCAATGCACTTGATTATTAAAGGAATTTCCCAAATGAAGGCACACTCTTGTCTCAGACATGAAAGAGAAGAGTTAATGTGCAGGCTAGGCTATATTTCATCCTTACATCATTTATACAGATCAGGCATTGTATGAAAAAACGACATTAATATCAGGGGTTCGAGTATAGTTCAGCGGAAAGTGAGCCAGTCATGCTTTCTACAAAACAGTATAACACAGAGACTCACACTTAATACAAAGGTTATACACTAAATGATAATTTTTCCCTCTACATCCAGATTTCACCAAATTCAACACTGCACATCCTCAGGTCTCCATCAATACACCCACCAAGTGTGAAGTAGATTAGATGAACGGTTCTCGAGATATGCGAAGGACACACAGACAGACAGATATTCAAGAAACACAGAGAATGGATGAATAATGCCTAATGTAATGACATGTGACATGAACAAAACTGGCGATGACAGTAGTAAAGGGTGATGCATCAAAATGAAATACCAGCGTGTTTGGAGAGCTGGAGGTAGAAGTCGACTGCTGGTAGCGTACATTAACACAATGGGACACTCCGTCCTCACTCTACCTCTATGCCTTTATATTTTAATGCTGCATGGGCTGAAACCTTGACACAGTAAAGGGCTCTCACTTCTTCACAAAATACTCTCCTAGTGAGGTGTCAGTCAAAAACACAACACAGTACTCCAGTCAGACCTGGTTCATGAACTGAACAGAGGACAGAAGATGTAAAAGCAAGAAACATCAAGGCCATCAGCAGAGAGACGCTGGCACTCAAAACCAATTTAACAAACTAAACCATCGAGCAAGGATGTTCCATAAATAGTATATTTCCATATAACATTTTACCTTAAATATTGTGGTGCTGCAGAGATGTCCTGATCTACACATCATATTCTACAGACTTAAGAAAACACTTATCATTCCCTCTAATATCACAAATCATATCAGAATATCAGTCACAATAATCATATTTAGATATTTTATCAAAATCGTTCAGTCCTAAAAAAGTTATTGTTTTTGTTTATACTATTTGTCTGTTGTTTTAAACTCTTTGACTCTAATCCAAACATGTTAAAATGTTTCTTATTAGGGCCCAAGCACCGACAACGTCGGGTCCGAGGACCTATTGTTCTTCAAATGATTCTTCTTCTTCTTCTTCTTCTTCTTCTTCTTCTTCTATTATGTCATTGAAGGGAAAAACGAGGTGCTTGGGGTACTTAACTTTTTGTGAAATTTTGCACACGTGTCAGAAGTGTGCGAAATAGTAATCTGATATGGTTTTCGTGCTCGGCTGTGGCAAATTGGCTCGCTAGCGCCCCCTGAAGTAGGCACTTTTCAGATAAAGTTTCTTCGATCTTCACGAAATTCAAGTATGTCATTGCTCACATCCTCATACCTGGACTAAATATTTTTGAGATTTTTTCGGCCAACAGGAAGTCAGCTATCGTGGACTTCCTGAGTGATTTAAAATTTTACGAACACATGTTTGAAGACTTTAAGATGCACAAAAAATTATGAAACTTTACACGCACATCCAAACTAGTAATTACTTTATTTTAATGGTGAAATTTTGCATGGGCGTGGCATATTGGCTCTCTAGCGCCCCCTTATATCCTTTTTGCCTTTGAACAGACCTTTGTATACCTTAGCATGCTCGTAGATGCATGAAAATTAGCAACTAGATGTACACCAATGAACTTTCCATGAATGTACAGTTTTGGGGTTCAGCGTGTTTAGCCTGCTCTATAGCGCCCCCTAACGCGCGGAATGCTTTAGTTTGGTCAAAGTTTATCCGATATTCATGAACTTTGGTATGCATATCCCACTCATTATTCCAGACACATTCCTAATTGGGTGTCATTAGCTGCGCCCACCCAGGAGTCGGCCATGTTGGATTTTGTGTTTTTCATGTCATTTATGTATTTTATGCGTACTTTTTCGAAGTAGTCCTACAGATTTATCCCGATCTACTTCAAACTTGGTCAGTACAGTCTTGAGACCTTTGTGATGAAAAGTTAGCCAAATCGTGGGTTTTCTTGAAACTGTGTTGACGTGGCGTGGCGGAGAATTTACATGATTCGCCATTAGATGACAAACTGTTGTTGTCAACAGGTCAATGCCAGTGCCACACGCTCCAAGCAGAAAATAAACTCTAACTGTTGTCTGCGTTGTGTCCGACTTTCATGGGAATGCACGACAGTGGGTACCCCGACGTGCGCG
>CAKALG010033103.1:0-12538 GCA_916700815.1 Helicolenus hilgendorfi | reverse complement strand
AAACGGCCCCGATGGAGCTGACCATGGATGGATAAAGAGAACGGAGCTGACGGGAGAGCTAGAGACCACCTTATATTCACCAGAGGAATAAAACATTACATGTCCCTTATAAATTAAAAAGAAAATACCACTAATTCATGATGGAAATGTCTTTATTCTTTGATTATTGGGTTGCTGGATAATAAATGTAATGTATAATTTCAGACAATGACTGATATATTTGACTTCAGGACATCTCTGACTACAGACATGCTGAGAATCAAACATGTTTACTGGATTCATTTAGAGATTTTCCAAAGTAAAAGTCCCTAAAAGTGTGTGATTACACTTTTTCCCTTCACGGTCTAGTGTTAAACAAGTTAACAACAATCACAATAAATCGTAATATTGAATCGCAATACATGTTGAATCGGCACCCAGGTATCGTGATAGTATTGAATCAGGAGATAGGTGTATTCTCCCAGCCCTATATGCCAAACAAGGGTCACAAATAAGTTGTATTTAAACTACCAAAGTATTTTCTTTTGTTATCTGAATGTAATTCGCAGGACTCTGAACAAAGACACATTTTTATTACTTTTATTTTAGGGCTGGGTGATTAACCCACATTTTACCAAATTAACAATTACTTTATGACTCTCTAACCGAGCTAATTTAAATCTAATCTGCCAATCCCTGTCAGTCAGCGTACGGTTGCATCATTGGTGTGTGTTCAGTCCAAACAGAGGAAGGTGGGTTGGTGTTGAAGCATTAACAGGAAGACCTGGTCTAACCCTGATATTGCAGCTGCGTGTGTGCGTGTAGACGAAGAAAAGCTGGTACAGAAAAAAACATGATGACGTTTGTGTGGCTAAACCTAAGCTAAATGGAAATACTGTTGAAACATAGCTGTGGTTTAGAGAGGAAGCACAAAGACGTATGCACATCCAAGAGAAAAGAGCATTGCAGACTTTACCAGAGCATATTTCAGACACAAACTCTATTAAACAATCTTTTAGAGCTGCACCAATTTGTTGATTAATCGATCGACAGAAAATGAATGAGTCCTATTTTTACTCAGATTTTCTGTCAGACTGTCCATTTATTTTTTCTTAATGTGTGTCCTTATTTTTTATCATACACAATCCATCCTCAGTGCATTTCAGGTGCATTTACCTCTGTACTGTCATGTGGTCAAGCACTATCCGATTACAATCCAATCACCCAAATCACATTTTAATGCCAGGTGTAAAGGGCATCAAAGTACTGGACAAATTAAACCTGATTATGACACAAGACGAAAAGTCAAGGGCTCACCAAAGTTATTACAATTCATTCTGAGAGGAACATGAACATCTGAACTAAATTTCGTGTCCATCCAGCCAACAGTTGTTGAGATATTTCACTCGAAACCACAAACGTCAACAACATGGTGGCGCGTCATGAGATCGGCAAAGTCACTAGGACTCATCGTCTGGGAGCCACGAATGTCTCAACAAGATTTTATGACAATCCAACAGTCGAGATATTTCAGTCTGGACTAAAGTGACGGACGAACCAACCGACAGACTGACGCTGCCGTCCTTAGAGCCACGTCGCTGGTGGACAAACCGTGTAAGGGCGACTGTAAAAACATCAAAACATTAAACATACATTTGGCATTTCTGTACAGCAATTTCTTGTATCGTCTGATACAAACAACAATAAACACAGATAGAATGAAGTTCCCCCTTTATTGTTGTAGTTGTAACAAACCGCAGCGAGCCGAAACCAGAAGCTATAAAACGTTGGAGGGTCAGCATGGATACGACCTGCACCCTCCCACTTTAAATCCAAAGTGGTAAACACTACACATCCAGTTAAGTATGGAAACACTTTGACATCACAGCTCACAAATTAGTGGCATGTAATGTTTTATACCTCTGGTGAATATAATCGCTGTGGTTTGTTTTGGTTGACGGATACGGAACGGATATGACGTCACGTTACTCAGACTACATCAATAAAAACGGTAATTTCCTTCTACCGCCACATAGACTCAAATGAAGCAAATATTTAGATTGTGGCATTAAAAAATCTATTTCAAAATTGTAAAAAAATACATGACTACATTTTTTTCCCACCCCTAATGGCCCGTACATTTGGTAACTGTGGTAAAGTCCTGTCTGGTGGTTCCTCAGGGCTCCTGTGGCTCGTTGATTGTGGAGTAGAGAGGGTCCTCTGAAGACGGTTGGTTGACGGTAGAGTCGGTCGGACGGTGGCTGTACTTCACAGTAGAATATTCACACATAGAGGACCTGGGTATGGTGGTCAGCGCCTCACCACCAGCTTCGCCAGAGCAGTGATGAAAGTTGATGGTAGAGTAATGCATTGAGGCAGAGGGGTTTGTGGGAAAGTTGGCAGTGTGGTAAATATTGTCCATTGCATGTCCTGAATCTGGTTCCCGGGGGCGCACGCATAGCTCCTCGTACATATATTCCTTCAGGGAAGAAAGGAAAATACAGTCTGAACAGCTCTTATCCAAACCACACAATAAGCACTAACCAGACTAATGGTCAACGTTGAACACAAATTACAAACAGAATATTAGTTGGAGACATTAATTCCTAGAGATAACATCAGTGTACAAAGCCAGCAGGAAGTGATTTAATAGATGTCTCCAATAAAATAAAATAACATAACTTTATTTGAGATCTGTACATTTCAGTTTCATAAATCAAATAATAACTTAACAGATATGTGTTAGACTTTACACTATTACACTTCTATGTTGTAAAAACGAGATCAGTTTACCAGGCCTGGTTAAAATATTATAATTAGGGCTGTCAAGGTTTACGCAAATATGTTTTATCCGCACTAATTTCTTTTACGCATTAATGCAAATTGTGATTTTGAGGGTTGTAGCGGCTCAGTTTTACAGCTAGAGTGTAGATACTGGTATCATATGAAACTAGAAAACTAAATGAATCATTGCTACCAGCTTGTCAGGAAGGAGGTTAAATAACGCTCCAAACTTACGCTAAACTTTGGTGAGGAAAAATTGGAATGTCCATTTTCCCTTGACCTCTGACCTCCAGATGTGTGAATGTAAATGGGTTCTATGGGTACCCACGAGTCTCCCCTTTACAGACATGCCCACTTTATGATCATCACATGCAGTTTGGGGCAAGTCATAGTCAAGTCAGCACACTGACACACTGACAGCTGTTGTTGCCTGTTGGGCTGCAGTTTACCATGTTATGATTGGAGCATATTGTTTTATGCTAAATGCAGTACCTGTGAGGGTTTCTGGATCAATATCTGTCATTGTTTTGTGTTAATTGATTTACAATAATAAATATATACATACATTTGCATAAAGCAGCATATTTGTCCACTCCCATGTTGATAAGAGTATTAAATACTTCAAATCTCCCTTTAAGGTACATTTTGAACAGATTAAAAAATGTGTGATTCATTTGCGATTAATCACAGTTAACTATTTTAATCGATTGACAGCCCTATTTTGTATATTGGGTATCCTCCTGGGTTTTATGTATTTTGCCAACTCAGAATATGGATTGTGTTCAGAGGCCTTCTAGAGTGTTTCAGTTGACTGTCAGAGGTGGTGATGCACCTGAACCTGACTCTAAATCCCTCGTCCTCTGTCTTGTATTTGCAACCATAATACTTAAATATCTGGCATCATTCGGGTATGAGTAATCTAACTACTGCTCAATGTTTCTAGCTATACTGTACCACCACACACGCACACGCACACACACACACACACACACACATACACACACACAAAGACATACATTTATATTAGGACCGTCAAACGATTGAAATAGTATCATAAAGTGGGCATGTCTGTAAAGGGGAGACTCGTGGGTACCCATAGAACCTATTCACATATCTGGAGGTCAGAGGTCAAGGGACCCCTTTGAAAATGGCCTTGCCAGTTTTTCCTCGTCAAATTTTAGCGCAGGTTTGGAGCGTTATTTAACATTAGTTATTCATTTAGCTAGCATGACAGGGGGTTCCTTACATTTTCTAGTTTCATATGATACCAGTATCTTCACTCTAGTTTTGAAACCTCCAAAAGATCGATTGTGTTAATGCGTTGACTTCAATAGCCCTAATTTATACACTGACCTCTGTGTTGTGTTGTGCTGCTGCTGCTGCTGCTGCTGCTGCATTTCTTTTGTTTTTTGAATGTCCTGGCAGAAAGAAACAGAAGAGAACAAAAAGTAAAGGACATAAAGTTGATTCATTTCACCACTTCTCATCAAATTGAGACCCAGTCGCCTCTCTATCTACCTAATTTACAACCAGTGCTTGCTCTACTGTCCAGTTAAGAACTAACAGAGTTCCACTTGTTGATGATTTTATATTTTCCAGTTTGGTTTCATTGAGTCAGACTTAACAACAAGAGAACAAATCAACTTCCAGACATGAAAAGTAAAGTCTAGTCCTGTACGTCTGCTTTGCTTCACATCCGTACAGGATGGAGATGTCGTCAGTGTGGTTTTGTGTGTACTATACAGTATGTGCATGTTTCGTGTTGTGCAAACCGGTAATAAGCGCCTTACGTTTGTAGATAAGAACCACGATGAGCACCAACAGCAGCAGCAGCAATGCAGCCACAGAGACGATCACAATCATGACGCCCGGAACTGCTGCTGGTGGGACTGAAAGCAAACAAACGTGAATTAAAGTTGTACATCAAAGAATACACAAATTAACGTCTCATCAAAAGAAAGAGAATTAAAAAATTGTTTTTTAAATAAGTTGAAGGGCTGGAACATTCATCTATCTCCTGATTCAATACTGTCACGACACTTGGGTATTGAAGTATTGCGATTTGATATTACGATTAATTGTGATTTTTGTGAACTTGTTTAACACTAGACTATGAAGGGAACAAGTTGAATCATACACTTCTAGGGACTATTACTTTGGAAAATATCTAAATTAATACAATAAAAATGTTTGATTTTCAGCATGTATGTAGTCAGAGACGTCCTGAAGTCAAATATATCAGTCAAATAAAAGAATAGATACATTTCCCTCACTAATTAGTGGTATTTTCTTTTTGATTTATAAGGGATCAATATATATATATATATAGAGAGAGAGAGTGAGAGAGAAAGAGAGAGAGAGAGAGAGAGAGAGAGAGCCCGCTGGTCGGACGGCTGTGTTCCAATCCGCACACTTCTGTACTTACACTCACTACTTTGAGTGCATAAGTGCGTTCCAATTGGGTAGTACGGCAAAATGCAGTGCACTCAAAGTACCCGGATGATGTACTCAAAACGGCCAGATCGTTGAGTGTGGAACGCTGGACACTTCCCACACTCAATTGCCTCCATCTTGGCTACGTAGCAGAAGGGGCGGAGCCACGACCACTATTCAAACAGACGTAGATAACAGAATAAAACAAAACTATACGTAAACATACCGGTGCATTTTCAGCCAACAGGAGGACACATCGTAGGCGACGACGTTGGAAACGTTATTTCCACTCTGCTTTCATTTTTTTTCTGAAGATATTTTGGCGGGTAGCGCGCCGCGATTAAATGTTGCGATCGTCATTTCCGGTCAGTGCGCCTATCCTATCCACGTACTTCCAGAAGTACACTTCAATGTGGTGCACTTTGTGCACTCTGTACTCACTTGAGTAGTGTGTACATTTCAGCGGGGTAGGGTCGTCTCAAATCGAATACTCTGCGGCGCACTGACCGGAAATGACGATTGCAACATTTGACCGCGGCGCGCTACCCGCCAAAATATCTTCAGAAAAAAAATGAAAGCAGAGTGGAGATTACGTTTCTAACGCCTACGCCTACGACGTGTCCTCCTGTTGGCTGAAAATGCACCAGTATGTTTACGTATTGTTTTGTTTTATTCTGTTATCTACGTCTGTTTGAATAGCGGCCGTGGCTCCGCCCCTTCCGCCACGTAGCCAAGACGGAGGCAAATGAATGTGGAAAGTGTCCAGCGTTCCACACTCAACGATCAGACCGTTTTGAGTACAACATCCGGGTACTTTGAGTGCACTGCATTTGCCGTACTACCGACTTTTGGAAAGTTAGTGATAGTAGCTGTAAACAGATATTTAACAACATATTACAGTCAGTGTAACAGATTTATCAGATTATTGTTCAGACTCAAACGATCATGAGTGCTCCTGCAGCTTGGAGGATGACCTTTGACCAGCAGCTTGGAGGATGACCTTTGACCTGCAGCTTCTACTATAGTCACACGTCATATTCATGCATTATATCATCATATCATATTCATGCCTCCCACAATCTGAACAAGGGTCAGATTACAAACCATAAAATAATCCGACAACTCACCGGCAGTCATCACCAATCTGTGGAAGAATGGGTTGCTGCGTGTTTTGTCACTGGTGTTAGCTCCACACCAGTATGTCCCGGTGTCCTCTGATCTTACGTCTCTCACTGTAATGCTGATATTTCTCAACTCTCTGTTGTCATTCATGGAAAACCTCCCAGTGGTCTGTTCGGTGGTCACTAGAGGTTCACATATGGATGGATCTTCTCCCTTGCAGATGAATTTAGTCCGGTTGTCTGGTTGTCTTTTTGGTTTTGAGTAATCACACCAGTATGTGAGACTCTGTCCAATCGTAGGAGACCTTTTGAAGTTAGTGATAGTAGCTGTAAATAGACAGACAGCGTTTCCTATCAGTGACGGTATTTAACAACATATTTCAGAGGCATCTTAATTCTCTGTGTGAGTAAATCAGAGTGTCAGATGTGAGCTTCTCACCTTCAACCTCCAGTGTTATTTTTCTGAGTGCAGCTCGGTTACGTCGTCCGTCACGTTCCACTCCACACCAGTAGACACCAGCATGCTGTGAGGACACATCACTGATGGACATGCTTAAGCTTCTGTTGCTTTCTGTGAGATTGAACTTCCCGTTTGACCTCAGAGATCTAGTTGATACGATATCCTCACAGATTGATCCGTTGAGTCTGCAGAAAAACTTGACTTTGGACTTTCCTTCGTAAGGACATGAGATGGTGGTTTTAGCTGTTCTGTACGCAGTTTGAATGAATGGGTCCTGGCATTCATTTTTCTCTACAAATATAAAACATGTAGAATGTAAGTAAGTAGGCTTTATCTCTTTAGCAACTTCGAAACCAGAATTACAGTGTGCTGCAGTGGTGCACAGAAAATACAAAACCATGATCAAACAGAGAGAAACATAAAACAAGATATAATAAAAACAACATAAAGCCATTGGAGTATAAGAAAGTGGTACCAAACAATACATTTCTGATATCTGAGGTATTTTATTTGTTATTAACCATCTATGGTTGACGTGTACCTCAAAGACATAGGCTCTGAAAATGTGATTAATCACATGTGCATTGTGTTGTTGTATTTTACGTAGGGCTGTCGATCGATTAAAATATTTAATCGTGATTAATTGCATGATTGTGCACAGTTAATTGCAATTAATCACACATATTGTATCCATTCAAAATGTCAAGTATTTAATACTTGATTTAATACTTGAGGTCAGAGGTCAAGGGACCCCTTTGACAACGACCATGACAGTTTTTCCTGTTGTCAAAATGTAGCTTAAGTTTAGAGCATTATTTAGTTAACAAGCTAGTATGACATGATTGGTACCAATGGATTCATTAGGTTTTCTAGTTTTATATGATGCCAGTATCTTAACTGTAGCTTTAAAACTGAGCCCGCTACAACCTCCGAAATATCAACAGCCGGTCATATTTTTAAGATGTTGATTCTAAATTGCAAGCCTTAAATAAATTAGTGACGTTAAAACAAATTTGCCTTAACACCTTATTATTGATTTAACTTTGACAGCCCAAATGTTAAGTTGTAATTTTAATGTTTACTTGTTTTATTTATGTTTTCTTAGTTTGACCAAGTTTTAATTTTGAGTTTATTAAAAACACATTAATAGTGAGTGTCTCTTACCGTTTTCCAGTTCCAGTTTTACTGTATCAGGGGAAGATTTGGATCCTTGAAACGTACACCGGTATTCCCCAAAGTTGTTGTGTTGAAGTCGTCTGATGGTCACGTTGAGTATTTTATTTTTTGTATCATGGTACAGGTAAAACCTGCCTTTGTTTTCCCACACATCGGTCTTATTACTCCATATGAGTTGCCTTGGAGGACGTAGAGAAATATTTTCACATCTGTTATCTGTTTCAGGATATTCGCAGGTGAATTCAACCCATCCGTCTGTGCATCCCTTCACTTCAGAACCGGCCTGACATCCTGTAGATAAGACAAAGACAAAAGGTCACATCATGTCAGAAACAATTAGAAAGACTGTAGTAATCTGAATCAGCTCTGTGTCAATACAACCTACACGTTACACATCAGTAGGTCAGAGTAGAGGATGAGCCCTGCTATAACATCAACTGTAATGTAGGGCTGTCAATCAATTCAAATATTTAATCGCAAAGTAATCACACATTTTTTATCCGTTCAAAATGTACCTTATCAACACGGGAGTGGACAAATACGCTGCCTTATGCAATCGGTGTATATAGTTATTACTGTAAATCAATTAACAACACAACATAATGACAGAAACCCTCACAGGTACTGCATTTAGCTTGACTATGACTTGCCCTAACCTGCATGTGATCAACAAAATGTAGCGTAAGTTTGGAGCGTTATTTAACTTCCATTACCACGGTTGGTACCGATGGATTCTTTCGGTTTTCTAGTTTCATATGATGCCAGTATCTCCACTGTAGCTTTAAAACGACGCTACAACCCAAAAATTGCAAGTTGCGTTAATGCGTTAAATAAATTAGCGGCGTTAAAACGAATGTGCGTTAACGCGTTATCATCACGTTAACTTTGACAGCCCTAGTTATTATATCACAATAACGCCGTAGAAAACTATCCTGCTGTTATATTCCTAGCTTTGTCTGTCGGTGTTGGTTAACTATAACTAACCAAATTAGTAGGGATGATGATTTTTCAATTTTTGGAACATGTATTTAAAAGTGTTCTTTAACCTTGTTGGTTTTAGTCTGTGAACCCGTGCTGCAGTAACCCTGCTGCTGTGACCGACCACACCTCAGGATGTATGAAAACTGGTTAATGTCTTCGAACAGTTATCTATCAAATCTCTAATATCAGAAGCAGTAATATTTTACCTGTAATGAGAGAGAGGAAGAGCAGAAGAAAGTTCCTCATTGTGTTGGTCTTAGATGCTGAAATCATTTGTCCGTTCCTCTTTTCATGTGTCGGTGGCTAACCAGCGTCTGCTCAGACGAGTTTCCTCAGATAACATTTCAGGTTGCCTAAAAGTTACCTGCCTCCTCTTCTTATCTTCTTCCTCCATCTTTCACATGTTGTCTCTGACGGTTTACAGCATTAACCCTATCAGTCGCAACGACAGCTAGACGAGAGCGTAGGAGAAATGATCTTTCCCTCACTATTTTGAAGAAATATTAATGTGATATCTGGAATGTATATTTAACAACTTAAACGTGAAGTTACAAAAACAATACAAACACAAACACCGGCAGTAGGTTGAGCCTGAACTCCTCAGAGCCGAGGCTGTTGGCTGTTGCAGCTAAGGCTAATAAGTAATTAAAAATAAGGTTATTATTTTTGCCTCATTCAGCGTCTCAAAGGAGCCAAACTACAGCAAATGTTAGGAACTTTGCATTTTCCTGATTTTATGTTATATTTTCTGTGTCTTGTTTTTCTGTTTTGGGGGTTTGCATCCGAAACTAACACGCTATGTAGTCTCTAAAATAGTATGTGACATGTTTTAGTAAGTCCGAAACCTCAGTATGAAACCAATAGTAGGTGAATTACATACTATTTCTGGGGAAATATTACAGAATGCAACGCTGGACACTACGGCGGCATAAATATCCCACAATGCAATGCGGTAGTGACGACAACGTTCATAACAGACGTTGACGGACAGCTCTGTAACATCACTATCACTTCAATTTAACTGTAAGTTAAATCAGATTTCACTTTGCTGGACCTAATATAGTTTTACTGCTTATTCTACTACTGTTTATTCAGACAAAAGTATGTTGAACGATAATACACATGTTGAGTATGTAGGGCAGAGTATGAGATTCTGGATAAAGCCGTGGTCTCTGTCAGTAAAACACTTTGTAATTATTGTCTTGTGCGATATAAACACGTAGAATGTGTAATGTCAGTTATATAATGAAGACGACCACTGGATGCAAAAGTAAACCTTCTTTAATATCATTATAAAAAATATTATTTTGGTTAAATACAATAATGAAAGATGCTGAAAAGAAAAGTGACACAATGTACAAATGTTGATAAAAACAGGAAGGTTTTCAAAATGATGAAACAACTAGATGTTGCATAACACATTGCACATGGTGTTTTCTGTATATACAATATATATATATATATATTACATCAGTGTGATGTTATGGCATCACGGCTGAAAAGACTAATGCAAAACCAGCTGCAGTAGAAGTGCACATTGATGAGGTAATGACTGTGGTCTAAAGGGTAAATCCATGGAGCGGCTGTAATTTGTGTAAATAAATTGCTAGAATAACACACATGAAGAGTGTTTAACAGTGGAGGCTGGACTAGGAAAATAAGTCTTTAATTCAGATCCCTCTAACGCCTGATTTACAGTACTATTCATGTCACAAAATGATCCCTAAAGCTGCCCCTCGTCTGGACCAATTCAATTAGGATTGACTCCTTAATATGTTCCTTCAGGCCCCCGATCCCCTTTAAACATAATAAAATAACAAACTTACTGCAATAATGCCAAATCATTTTCTTAATGTCAAAGCTAACATGATAATAACGCGTTAACTTTGACGCAAATTAGTTTTAACACGACTAATTTCTTTAACGCATTAACGCAATTTGCGTTTTTTTTTAGATTCAGAACTAGAGTGAAGATACTGGTATCATATGAAACTAGAAAAACCTAATGAATCCATCGGTACCAACCACGTCAGACTAGCTTGTCGCTAAGGAGGTTAAATAACGCTCCAAACTTACACTACATTTTGGCGAGGAAAATCTCTTATGTCCATTTTCAAAGGGGTCCCTTGACCTCTGACCTCCAGATCAGTGAATGTAAATGGGTTCTCTGGGTACCCACGAGTCTCCCCTTTACAGACACGCCCACTTTATGATCATCACATGCAGTTTGGGGCAAGTCATAGTCAAGTCAGCACACTGACACACTGACAGCTGTTGTTGCTGTTGGGCTGCAGTTTGACATGTTATGATTGGAGCATATTGTTTTATGCTAAATGCAGTACCTGTGAGGGTTTCTGGATAATATCTGTCATTGTGTTGTGTTGTTAATTGATTTACAATAATAAATATATACATACGTTTGCATAAAGCAGCATATTTGTCCAGTCCCATGTTGATAAGAGGATTAAATACAAATCTCCCTTTAAGGTACATTTTGAACAGATAAAAAATGTGATTAATTTGCGATTAATTGTGATTAAATATATGAATCGAACAGCCCTACTTTCTATACATGCTATCAAGCACACCTGGTTGTAATCCAATAAAACTGTCCTGTATTAATTCATATTTTAGTGAATATTATTCAAGCGTTGATTCACTTCTATTATCCTTATTGACATGTTGTATTGAACTGCAGTGTTGGTTACACAACTGGTAGCTTGGTGATTAAACCTCGATCCAAACAAAGTGAGCGATGTAATGAATCCTGAAGCCTGAAGCCTGGTTTGAATAGAAACATAAATCCCATAAAGACGTGTTGTGACCGGTCTCAGTGCTGCTGCGGCTTGTTGACAGTAGAATAGAACGGGTCTTCAAGAAGGCTGGATGGATGATTGACAGTTGAGTAGGCGGGACTTTGGTCGTGTTCCTTCACAGTAGAATACGTGTCGCCGCCGGCTTCACCGGAGCTGCTGTGAAAGTTGACGGTGGAGTAGTACTGCGGGACGGAGGGGATTGTGGGAGCGCTGGCAGTGACATAAATAGTTTGAAGAGCAGTTCCAGCGCCGGGCTTCTGGGGGGGCACCTGAATCTCCTCATAGGCTCGATCCTTCCAGAGCAGAAAGAGAAACACAGCATGAACAGTTCATATAACAGTATCATAACAGTTCAATCCTAACGATAAGCACACGTTCTAGCATGCTAACATTAGCGTTTAGCTCTAAAACAGAGCTGTTTTCTGTACTGGCGGTTTCGGTTGGACATCACTGCAGATGTTTTCTGGCAGGTTAAACTGTTATTGAAAGTTACTGCAAAGAACGTACATTGATTAGAAGTAAAAGTCAATAGTTGCGCCCAGCAGCAGAGCTACGCTTCCGCCATTTTGGACTGAAAGCGACAACAGGACGCCGGTAAAACATCCGCTAACAATGTGCTGTAGAAAAGTAAAACTGAATTATTCTATTCTATTGTCATATTCTACAGAAATAGCCTGCGTTGAACAATAAAATTATCATAAATATAATAAGCGTTTTCAGTCCAAAATGGCGGCAGTTTTACTCATGTGACGGGGCGTGATGAATCTGGGAAGGATGTATCGTGACTG
>CAKALG010033089.1:0-25859 GCA_916700815.1 Helicolenus hilgendorfi | reverse complement strand
GCTGACCCCGGCACTGTTGGAGTCCTGAGAGTGCGAGCGGAAGAAGGAGCCGGAGGAACCGATGGACATCGATGGGAAGAACTGATAAAGTCAGAGAGAAAGGAAGGAGAGGGTATTATTTCATTTAGTTTCCAGCTGTCTGAACAGATTTATATTTACTCCTCTTTCTCTTACCGGTGAGATGTTTGAGCGCTCCATGAGTAGGGAGGTCGGACTGGGAGACATGTTGGACCTCTCCATCAGCCTCTCCTCCCACAGCCTGAGCCTCCTCTCCCTCTCCTCCAGCTCTTTCTCTTTGGAGTAAAGCTCCCTTTCCAGCTTCCGAAGGCGCTCCAGGGTTGACTCGATTTCACACCTGTAGCAGACAGAATAGACGTCATCTATTGTGACTTTGTACATGCAGATGTGGCCTAGCTTTAACAGCAACTTAACTGCAGAAGAGATATAAACTGAAATCGATAAACATTTCAGTAGCACAATTATGTGCTGTCAGAAAAAAATATTCTTTTAAAGAAATATGTTGTTAAAAAAACGCTGCTCTTTTAAAAGTTAAGGTTCTCATGATCACTCATGATCAACTCTACTATGAAACAGGATCAACATTATCAACTCTAACTTAAGTTGTTTGGCTTAAATAAAAGCTGCAGCTCTGATACACATGCAACATTAAACACATTTTAAATTGAGTATATTCTAGTTTCCTATAGCAGACCACATGAAAGGACATATATATAGTTTATTTGACTATTCCTGCAGAAGATAATATTGCCGGTGTCAACTGAGTAAAATATTTAGTTGCAGTACTGTCTGTGACCACAAGAGGTCACTGTGAGGGTTAGAGAGCGACCGTCTATGAACCTGCATTCACAAACACAATCAACTCTCACAGCAACTAAATATAGACAGATCTGACGCACAACCATACCTCCTCCTGTGTTCCTTCCATACCTCCCTATTCATTCATCCCGCCCCTTCAAATCCCTCACTCCTCCTCCTCTCCTCCTCCCCCTTTCCTTGTCCAACTTTTTCCACCCGTACCCAAAACTTCACTCAGAATTGATTGCCTCGCTGTACTCATGTTAAATATGCACAGAATCTCACACCTTCTCTCCTCTGCTGCTTCCACCCACCTCTCTCTCTATCTCTCTCTATCTCTATCCCCCGTCCGACTCCTGTCGTCTGTCCTCTCTCGCTTCCCATCATCCTCTCTGTTTTTCTCCCTTTCTTTTAGAGTTCACATGCAACCAATAGCTTTCTGCTCCTCTGTGAACTTCTCCTCTTCTCCAGCTCATACTTGATTTCCCCTCTTCCTCTCCCCCCCACCTACTCCTCTGTCTTTCTCCCCGTGGAGGAGGAGGAGGAAGAGGAGAGGAATCTCTTCCATGGACACTTTCCAGAGAGCTTATTATAGACTGAAGTAGAGCACAGGGTCACACATTCAACTTCTCTCATGAGCTTTAGAGGCCACAGAGTTGTGTATGTATGCACGTGTGTGACTATGTTGAATCTGTGTATGTGTGCCAGCATATTGACTTTTATTTGGAGTACAGTAATTTACAGACTGCATCTGTCATTTTGACCAAGACTTTACTGTATACACTTTGAAAATCACCTTCCTCATGCTCAGACGCAGTGCAGATACACTCAATGTTTTCTTTTGATGTCTACAAGACATGTGTGTGTGTGTGTGTGTGTGTGTGTGTGTGTGTGTGTGTGTGTGTGTGTGTGTGTGTGTGTGTGTGTGTGTGTGTGTGTGTGTGTGTGTGTACCTCCACTGGTCCTTGTTATGTAGGAAGGAGTTACACTGGTCCGGTAGCCTGCTGTCGTTGGCCATGGTCTCCAGGGTTACCAGCACCTGTTTGAACTGCGGACGCTCCTGTAGGTACATGTATGCACACGAGATAAAATAACCAGCGAAGAGACATTTTTAGGAGATTAACCACTCTATTAACCCGTGTCCATTTAGCTTACCTTTGGTTCAGCTTGCCAACATTTCCTCATCAGCTCTGCAAAACTTGCTGGACAGCAGGTGGGGATGGTCAGCCTCTAGATACCCAGACACACAAACACATGCAAAAACAAGAGGCAGACGCTTTTTACTTTCAACATAAAAGTCATATCGGAGAAAATAAAAAAATGTAATTTAAACCTACTAACAACCATTTTAAGCCCCTGAAAAGTTGGCTTCAAATCTTTAAGTATTTCTCGAAAACATGAAACATTCATGACTAAATAAGCAATAATTAAAGTTACGAGTCTACAGCCAAGCTGTCGGCTCTATGAAGCTGTACTGGAGCTCTGAGCTAAATGCTAACGTCAGCATGCAATACTAACATGCTGATATTTAGCAGGTATAATCTTTACCATGCTCACCATCTTAGTTTAGCATGCTAACATTTGCTAATTAGCAGGAAACACAAAGTACCGGCTGAGGCTGATGCGAATGTCATCAGTTTTGCAGGTATTTAGTTAAAACCCAAAGTATTGGATAAATTAAAATTACAATGTAATGGTGGTGCCGGAGGAAAAGTCAGGGGATCATCAAAGTCAGTAGGATTCATCCTCTGAGGAGGAAGTTGTCAAGACATTTCACGAATAGCCCAAAATATCAAACCTAAGTTGGCGCTAGAGGCCGCTAGTGTGGCTAAAAACATCTTTAGGTATCATTAATTAAAAGTTTAAACATTCAGAAACTCAGCTAATGTGCTTCATCGGGACTGTGCGGGTGTCGTTTGATCGGTTTTGATTGACAGTGGCCTGAAAACACAAGCAAACAGCCCCACTTTGAACACAGACTGCATATAAGAAGTGGACGTAGTCACTGTGACATCACCCCTGCCATTTTGAAGCCTTGAGTTTGGCATTTTGGCCATCGCCATCTCAGTCTTTTGCAACCAGAACACGAGAGGGTGGAACTAAGTACAACCGAAGGCTGAATAAGACATTTTTCAGGCGTCAAAATGTTCATATTAACTTTCATGAACTGAAAACACACTGTGAAAGGGTTAAAGTTGTAAGACGAAACATGTACAACCACCCAGACCGGACAAAGCCGTGGTAGCGACCTGTCAATCACAAGGTAGCCATGCCCTAAAGCATCCCCTGCTTTATGGTCTATTTGACTCTAAATGGGACCATAATTTTCTAAATGAACATCATGCTGTATTGAAGAAGACTTGAAACTAGCGATTGAGACCATAAACTCATGTTTACAATGTTTACTGAGGTAATAAATCAAGTGAGAAGTAGGGTCATTTTCTCATTGACTTCTATACAATCAGACTTCTTTTTGCAACCAGAGGAGTCGCCCCTGCAATTTTTAAGACACTTCCTCATTGGCTTCACTTCTCAGACGTCAGAGTTGCCTACTGTTACTGAATCAGAAATTGCAAAACCCTGATCCAGATGTTCAGTGTGTGTGACATCACCTTTTTCCAGTCCCACCCAACTCAAACCAGTGAGAATAGCTCATAAAAAAAAGAAAAGAAACACTGACAACTTTAATGTGAAATATCCAAAGTTGCTCTAACTTTGGCAGGAAATATTGGGCCTTTAAAACTAGCTATACTATATTCCAGGATAAAAACACAGGCACACTATGAGGGCTGTTTTAATATGTTAGCACACATCATTTGTTTAATGTACACTAAGGGTGTTTATGAAGTTAAATGGGTACATTTGAAAGTGTCTGGCTCCATGTTTATCTTTCTGTAACATGTAGTAACTGCAGGAACACCATTAAACAACACCATGCCATTTAGATAATGCCCCTGTATAAAAGATCCCCTGAATGAGCCCAGACAGCTTCATAGTACCGTGCAGTAAATGGAAACAGTGTTCTCTGGGGATTAATCCTAAAATATCACCGACTCTGAGTGGAGAGAGGGCAAGTAAGAGGGTCAGGAGGAGAGGTATAGCAATGGAGGGGGAAATCAGAGGGAGACTGGGAAAGAGAGAGAGTTATTTATGGAGAGTATTTGGAGATTAGCCAACAGCTACGCAGGAATCATGTTCTCCGAGTTGTTTGTTAGCCCCGTGTGTGTGTGTGTGTGTGGCTGTTGTGGGGGATTCAGGCACGTCAATAACTTGAAACACTGTATAACCATCATCCCCCACCTCCCATAAACCTCTTGAATCAGCCCTCCTATCACTGCAATCTTTCCTCTTTCCCCCCCTTCTCTCCCTCTCTGTCTGTCTCTCTCGTAAAGGCTTTAGCCAGGGGGGAGTCTGGCCGAGCTCCACTGCTGTGTATCCAGGCCTTACAAGAGCACAGAACTGACATCAGGCCTAAAAATACCCAGCCTCAGCCTCACCAGCTCGCAGTGGAAACCATGAGAGCATCGCATTGTTCCTCCAGCCTTCTGAAACTCTGGTGGGTCTCCATGCTGACAGTGGGTTCAGAAAGGGGTGGCCTCTTGTGTATGTGTGTGTGTGTGTGTGTGAGGGGAGGGGGCTTACCTCTTGTTTTTCCACCACTAGCCATGCAACCTGCAGCCCTTCGAAACCTTTGAAAGGAACCTCCCGAGTCAGCATCTCCCACAGCACCTGGCCACAGGACAGACAGAGTTGGTTCATTCAGACAGACATGATTTGTTTGTGTTGATGCAACTCTCCTGAAGATGTCTTAACAGAAAGGCACCACAAAATCAAACCAAAATACCCACTAGAGTAAGGCGGGGAATAATTTGAAATTAACTCATACTTCAGCTGATACGATAGCGATACTGATAAATTATTTTACAACTTTATTTTCCAACATGTTTTCTTAATTTTAAAGGTACAGTGTGTAGGATTTGGTGGCATTTAATGATGTAGTCGCAGATTGCAACAAACTGAGTACCCCTCTGCTCACTCCTCCCTTTCCATGACTGCGGTAACGTGAGCCGCCGAGTGCAAAACTGTGGTAACACCAATATACCATAATAGTTTCACAAGCGTTTTGGAGAACTACGTTGGCCTTTAGGTTACATAAAAGCCCAAAAGCCTCTCTCTAGAGCCAGTGTTTGGTTCGTCCGTTCTGGGCTACTGTAGAAACATGGCAGAGCAACATGGCGGACTCTGTGACGAGGACCCGCTCCCTATGTAGATATGAAGGGCTCATTCTAAGCTAACGAAAACACAACAATTCTTAGTTTCAGGTGATTACACACTAATGAAAACATGAATATGATGATTATATTCCATTTTTTCTAATAGATCCCCCATATGCTACACACTGTTCCTTTAACACAAACGTCTCAAATGTTAAATGTCGTCTAAATACAAGAAACTGTACAAGAATGTTGCCTGAATAAAAGTCTTTAAAATTGTCAAAAAATATTTTGTAAAATCAGAAACTGTCTGATAAAAGAAACATTAATACTATATACTATATTGGTTAGTAATAAAAAAAAAAGTACTGCGGTTTGATTCCCGTCCTTACAATACTGATATTTGAACAGTACTACCAACTCACCACGCCATAGGAGTAAGTGTCACAGGTCTCCGAGACAGGCAGGCTCTGAATGACTTCAGGAGCCATCCAAGGAAAAGTGCCCACCACCGTCATGTGGGTGGTATGGGACAGGAACTTAGATGCCCCAAAGTCACAAATCTGAAAGCCCAACAGAGAGAGCAGTGATGAAAACACACAATTACCCGTGTGCCTGAACTGAATGAAAAATGTGGTCGTCTGCACTTCACAAGACACGCACCTTCAGCACTCTGTCTGCAGTCATTACCACTGTCAAAGAGAGGAAACCAGTCAATGCTGTGCTACAACGAGTAGTGATATACTACAGCTAACAGACATGTTTAGATGTGCAGAAGAAAATGTGGTTAAGGTTAATGTGTTACCATTTCGTGACTTGAGGTCTCTGTGAATGACTTTGACTGGAGCTTCTGCGTGGAGGTAATGCATCCCTGTAAAGAAATAAAGCATTAATAACTACAACCTTTTAATGTTTATTCGGATTGGTTATGGTGGAATGTCCCTCCAGCATTTAAAGGAACAATGAGTAGGATTTGTAGGTTGCGGTTTGTAAACACAAAATTCAGTTAGGGTTAGGGTGCTCGCCAGATGAACGCCAACCCCAGATTCACTCTCGTTTTGGAACACGCTTTGTCCGCTTGGCGTTTTGACTTGCTATATTTGAATGAGTGCTTACAATCAGGCACCTGGTCGCTATGTTTTTATAGAGTTTGACACCCAGAAACGTCCCGCAAAATTAGAATATACAGGCAGAGGGCAGCGTCTCTGCAGATACAGACACCGCCACACACTTCTGGTGGGTCAGAAGTGACGATTGAGAGCGATTTTTTTTTTTTATCAGTATATACATTGTTTTTTAGGAAAACCCTGCTCATTCTGCCTCGAACGTTTGGGTGCAGTTCCATTGTCAAATATTTTGGTTTGAGCTTCAGGTTAACACAGAAATGTAGGTTTTAGGTTGAAGTTAAAAAATGTACGCTAAAGACAACATTTACAGTTACAGAGGAACATCATAATAAGAGCAAAGGACAACCATCCTCAACTAAAAGTGTAATATAAATTTGGGTGCAAAGCTGACAGTGTTGAATACCACTTTTTATTGTTCAATTACCTTAAAATCTATCACAGATAATAACAATAATAATGAATTTAATGTTTATAGCTCACTTTAAAATACAGTGAAATTTTAAGGTGCTTCACACAAAGAATAGAACAATCATAAATCAAGGCTTAAGACAATCACACGATTAAAAGCATTAAAATTGAATAAATAAAGTGACAAAACAAAATGACCCAAGTTAAAATTAAATAAAATTACTATAAAATTATAGAGTATAAGAGTAACATTTAAAAATCTAAATGTACCACCATCATTCATCATCATTTTCCCCAGGTGTTTAATTTTATTCATCATCATTTTCCCCAGGTGTTTAATTTTATTTCTAACACATATAACACATGTTTTACCATTCTGTACATGTTTTATTTGATTCTTTTGTTTTGCCTTTTTCAGTTTGTTGCAATTGCAACATGCAAATGGAAAATACTTGTAGGTGTTAAATACACACAGGTTAGAGGCGGTGATTAAGAGGCAAATAAAAAGCTGTGTAAACTATTATTAACTCTGGTGCTGCATGATGACTTCAGTATAACAGTACACAGACCACTGGAGATTGTATCAGTGCTTCTACCTCTGCTTGATATCAGAAGCTACGGGATTCAACCCTGACACACAGATATTTTTATTATTGTACCTTTGGCTATCTGTATGGCCCATGTCATGATCTGCTCCATGTCCATCTCCTCACTCTGCTCACTGGAAAGGTACTCATACAGAGACCCTGCACTGGCATATTCTGGAAGAAAAGAAGTAATTGTCATTATAAGAGAACAGTTAAAAAGAGAAATCATGTGTATAATCCGTGTGCAGGGCTACGCATTTAAACACTAACTATTGAAAGAATAGATGTTCACTTTTATAATGCAGCTGCAGCAGATTTCACTCCACATGTTTAAAAACTATGTAACTTAACTGACAGCATTTCATATAGAAATGACTGACATCCTAAAGTGACAGAGACTACAACTGCATCAATGTATTATAATGTTTGAGAAGCATCACACACAGTTGAGCACACAGCCATACACACGGAGAAGTTCGCTCACATCAGTGGAAAAGCTCACAACCTTCACACCATGACTGTCTAATCCAGATTATCTCTGAACTTTTAACCTTTCCCATTTTCCTGTCAAGTCTGACAATGAAAAGAGACAAGTAGAAGACAGAGGGGAAATGTCAAATCAAAGGAGTCTGACGAGCAGAACGTGGACAAACCTGTCTTTTTAAATGGCTGGAGGTTATTATTTGCAAAATGCATTTCACTGCCACTAAACTCCATCTCGTGACCCAGGTCTTATTTTTGCCTACTGTACTCTTTTATTTTTAGTAAGCACTGGACTTTATTAGACTCGGCTGCAGCGATATTTGTTGTTGGACGAGTCTGTAGTGGTGTGTCGCTTGGTGCTTTATCTATCTCCAGGATTATAACCACATGCAAACATGCTGGTCTCAGTTACAAATGTCCTGCCAGGAAACAGAGCAAGAACCTGCGCTCAAGAGTATACACCGGGACTTCAAAACAAACACATAAACACGGCCATCGGCCATCGGAGCATGTGCTAACGTATCCCTTAGAGATACGATGAGGATCAAATACACACTAATAAAGCTAATATATACACACACACACAAACACACACACTCGTACTTGTGTAGTTTTATACGAGAAAACAATCTGTCCTGACCCTAACCCCTCCATGCCTCACCTTAAACTTTGACCTGACCTTAACACCTACTGTTACTTATATCCATCAGGCCGTAACCCCCACGTAAAAATAATAATATACATGGTAATTTATAGAGCTCTTTTTCAAAAAATAACTCTTATCTGAATGAAGTTGGGGATTGAAACACTCCCACAAGCACAAGCTCATGTTTTATGTTCTGAAAAGATACATGAATCCCATAAACATACACAAGCACTCACACACACTCACACACACACACACACACACACACGTGGGGTCTGACCTGTGACAATGCCATAGTTGGGAGATTCCAGCACGGCTCCATAAAACTGAATGATGTTCTTATGACTCAGGACACTAAGAATCTCAGCCTGGATGAGGAGAAAAGAAAAAAAGATAAACAACTTAGTTAGTATCCTCCTTCAGTTTTCCAATATCTGACATCACAAATAAAGTGTAAATCATTCCTGATATAGACTGTAAACCATTAACCGTGAACAGTTAGAGCTTTGGACTTGTTATTCCTGACGGTGTGTCCTTCCGGGATGCCTCTTTCATACCAACAGGTTGAGTCTCCAAACAAAGCCCTTCCGCACCGCAGTGACAAACATGCCATTAATCTGAACTGACATACAGGTCATACCCTCTGCATTTGTGGAATATGTAACTGTTGCCTAGCAACATAATAACTACCCATCAATTATATGAAATCACAAAAAAAAAACCTGCACCAAAACATTTTCTCGATAAATAGTTTTTCTTGTGAGGTTACCAGTGTGTACATCAGTTTGTGTGCATGCATTTGCATATGCACTTTTACATTTGTGAATGTTACTCAAGTATTATACACGTTTGAGCTTCTTGTACTTTACCTGAGTACTTCTATTTTATGCTACTTAATACTTTAACTCTACTACTTTTATCTGACATAACATGATAATACACTGACAGGGGACATTCTGCATGAGTACTTTTACTTTTGATACTTTAAGTATTAAATTCAAATGATTTGAGTACTTCTTCCACCACTGTGTGAATGTAGTGTTTGTGCAAAGATGACTTGACATATGATTTTAATGCGAGAGAGTTCACTAGCAGCCCCATCTCACATGAAGTGTTGCAGCAAAAGGATCCACTGAGCTGCAGTTCTCCCATGATCCATCAATTTGTATTTACATATGAACTGTACACACACCCTGTTATGCATGTCTGCCCACCGTGCATATGTTTGTGTGGGTGTGAGAAAGTGAGTGTGAGAGAAATAAGCCAGACAACAATTCAAAATGTGCTCCCTCTGTTCTATCCAGTGCATTAAATGTCCTTAACTTCTTATATTTGTATTTAATATGTATGCATGCTTTATGTTGTTTAAATCCGCTGCCACGACAACAATAACACCGTGCCCGATTCACCCACGGGTCACGCAAACTCCTTTTCCTGAAACTTAGCCGTGAGCCTCCACCAGTCCATTATTAATGACATGGTAGGAAATTATGTTTGGATTACCATCGGGGTCATACGCATGGAGAAACACCCAGCCTGAACTGCAGTGCATGAAACCCCAAATGACCACACACCTCGCCCTAAAATACAATGGGAGGAACAGGGGAGTGTTGGCATAAATAAAACTGCTCCATCCACGAAGAGTGGGGCGGAGGAGTGGGGGGACGAGGATAGGTATGTTTAAGATAAACACATGTTCAACGGCAGACAACAGGGGAGGAGGGGGAGGGAGGAGAAGAGGGGTCAAAAGAGAATCTGGGGTTTTCGAGGAAACAGTAATGTGCTACAGATGAGTCCATAACTTCTAAATACTCTGGATCGTAAAAGTTTGTGTGCCTCTGCTGCAGAAGTGTATGATTGCTTTGTGTGTGTGTGTGTGTGTGTGTGTGTGTGTGTGTCCTTCTTACCTCTTTGTCAATCTTCAGAAGTTTCTTCACAGCCACTTCCTTGTCCTGGGATATCCAAAGGGCTCTGTAGACGCTCCCAAAGCTGCCTCCTCCACAGTTCTCATAGAAGAGCAGGTCCTCATGCCTTATCTGCACAAACGACGAGCCGGGGGACGACATGGCATACTGACTCACGCGCACACAAACACACACACATACACACACACACAGCCCAAAAGCGTGCACGCTCAAACTACCAACGCTGCCACCACTACCAAAAAAGTATACAAATCACGGATCGGCACGGAGAGAGCGAAGGAGAAGAAAGAAAAGAGAGGCGGGGTAGTTTCCTCCACAGGGTCGGAGTGGATGTTGTCAGTCAGCAGAACAGATTGTCAGAGAGAAGAAACCAGAAGGGGCTGGAAAGAGAGAGAGAGGGAGAGAAGTTTGCTCCCTGTGACTCAGGAGAAGTCAAAGCCCCGCTGTCACTGCTACACCAGAGGAGGTATTACATTGCCTTATAGTGGTGATCCAGTGGAACTACAACACAAAGCTTACACACGGAGCGTGAAGATGAAGGGGAGGTGAGTGTTTTGAGTGTGTGTAAAGTTACGGTTTGCAGTCAGTGTGTGCAGTCTGCTTGCAGCAGACACACTGTTCAAATATGGTCACTGGCATCCAAGGCTTCTTCCTGGATGACTGTGGCTATATAAAGCTCTACACACAGACACTCTCACACACACACACAGATATACAGCTCTGGCCTATAGCGTGTCAGACATAGTAAATCAGTTAGCAACGAGGGTGACTGCCTCAGATACCTAAATCCATCTCTCACACACACTCAGTCACCAGAGAAGCCAGGCAGGGGACAGCGTGTTACTCGACTCGACAGGAATGACCCAGTGACATCATCAAGCCAGACAGGCGTGCTGACATCACTGTGTGGGGACAGGTGAGATCAGCTCTGGGAAGTTAGGACTCTTCTCAGTCGGTGACAGCGATCGAATGCGAGAGGAGACATAACAGTGAGTCATTGCATAAATAAAACATGACTCCTTCAGAAGCTGCAGTGAATCATTACACCTCTTGGTACAAACGTGTTGGATAAAATAAACAACGCAATAAATAAATGTGTGACTTATGAATATCACTGCAGAACAGTTACCAAAGTCGGAAGGGAACCTCCTCTTGGGAGCAGATCAGCCAGATACAAAATTAAATATCTTGTCTGCAAGTAGAAAGTTTGGCATTAGGGTGACAGAGGAAAGGTCAGGTGATTCAAAAAGGCTCCTACTCTGGGAACCATGAGTATCTGCATCAAGTTTTATTACCATCTGTGAACTAGGTTTTGACCTCAAATGGACAGAGATCATTAGGGGAGCATGACAGTCTTAGTTCAGTAGTTCACTCAGATCTAGCTGATCACTTCACCATCACTTCACAACATGTGCACAATATTGCCCTTTTTTAATCCTCATATTGCAAGCAAAGTTCTACCTTTCATTCACAGGAAAATGTCTCTCATATTCTATATTTGCATAATCATGAATAGATAGGAGAGATCAGAAAACAACATCCAGATTAGTTCAAATTAACTTATCTAAAAAAAGAGTAGTCGCATGATTAAGTGTTGTTCTTGATCAAATTTGAGGATGTTAAGAGACCTGAAAAGAACAATGAGCAGAGCAGATATCCAGCAGACTTTTAGTCCCCATAGGCCAAGCTCCAGAAATGTTGGAAGCCCCGTCATGTCACATGATGCAGCTCGATCGCGCCGTTCATTAGACCCTCCCTGCCAAGTAAATGCCCACATCTTTCAAACTTCCATTTGTAAAGCAACCTCCTAGTGATGTCTCTCAAGTCATTTTCTCAGACTTGACACAGCTACCTCCAGAGCCACAGAAGACATTTTACAGCTGTTTTCACATGCCGAGTGGTACTCCTTGTAGCTGGTAAAGTGATTTTGAAAACTGGTGGAATTCTCCTTTAAGCTGAAGCCTGTCTGCGTATGAATTAGAGAAGTTATACACGTTGATAAGCGTCACCATCCTCAGTCTCATTTTGAAGAATGGCGTCAAAGCATAAGCACTGTTAAATTAGCTATTTTTTATTTACAAGGTAGAACACACACACACACACACACACACACACACGAGTACAGTTACAGGCGGCTCCGGGGAGAGCCAGCCTCACGGCAGTTCTCGACACGCACCTTCACATCAGAAGCTCCTGAGATCAAAGGAAAATGAATGACACCTGTCAAGAACACGCTCACAATCTACACCCACATATATATAAAAATAAAATTACACGGACGGAGATGACAAGATTTCCCCTCAAAGTTGCCTTTAAGACTCCGCATCTACAGTAGGATCAGTGCTGCCAAATCAAAAAGGAGTGCAATTTGGTTATACAACTGACCTCAGAACAGATCATACCAAGCAACTTCATCATCTAGAATAATTCAGAATCCTACAGGAGTTGTACTCCGATGCAAAAATAAAACGCAATACTGTAGGGATAAATTTGAACACTGTTTGCAATACAATTAGGGCTTTAATCCAACTAATACTCTGCTTAGTAGTTTTGAAGTGTCTGACTAGTTAAAGGACACCTAAAGGACATCAAATCCTAAAGAGACTTGGATATAATCATGTAGATTATGAAGTAAATAAGCACTTCTAGATTTCATATGTATCTGTATATTCAACAGGGGAAATGAAGAGTCTAGGTTACTACGGTTTATGTTTTTTCTGTCTATGAGTAGGACCATCAAGAGAGTGAGGTTTGCTTTACAGGCAGGTACAGTAATATATTGTAAACTAGGGCTCATCTGGGGTAGCACAACATTACAGGACACTCCGATAGAAATCCACTGTATAGAACACAAAGCCTATGAAGTTCAGTCATGCAGGATATCGATTCAAGTTCTATACATTACAGTTCTATCTAACAGGTCCCAAACAGTAACAACTAGTACGGTTAAAACCCTCAGAGACACAGCGACGAGAGAGCGGCTGAACAGTTTCCGTCTGTCCAGGAAGAAGAGGCTTTTAATGGCACAGTAATAAGTCATTCATCCATGGTAGCCCATGGTAAAGTCATTGTTGTGATTTGCTACTGAACGGCCAGTCGTGTTTTATCCAGGTAATGTGTGTGTTTTATGCTAACGTCACAGAGAAGGCGATGGCGGTGGAAGATCTGGAGCTCATGTCCGCCGAGGCTCCATCCTGTAGGAGAGCTGCGTCAGCGCCCTCTGGTTGTCAATCACGCAGAGCTTCCTGACGTAACCCCGTACATCCGCTTGATTTTTGTTGGGTTGGCATATCTCGGGATCTGATGCAGGGAGAGAGGAAACAGAGAAAAAAATGTGATTGGAAAGATGTGTGTAAAGCCAGCATGGAAATGTGATAAAAGTAAAGTAACAAGCAGACTTACTGAATGGTTGGCTTCTACAGTGCCTCACTTGCCGAATTGTGTTAGCTATTATACGCTGAAAAGATTAATCGATAATACGTTAAACGTGAGTGAACAACAGTAAGACGCATAAAACATATCCTTGAAATTAATCATTCAATGTTCACCTAAACTCACCATTTTCTCAAAGTTGACCATATTGTCAATGAAGGTCTTGTTGCCCTCATGTGTAAACGTCATGTCTGTAAAGAAATTAGTGAAATGAAGGTTTGTCCCAGAGTTCATTCCCATGTGATATAGTGACTGGACTGGACTGACTACACTAAGTCATACCTTTGAGAAGGAGGGGCATGAAGGGGATGATTGGCGGTTCCAGTTTGGTGACAGTGAGTCGGTAGGAGCGGTGGTTTCTGGATGGGTCCTGTCACCAAACATTTAAACAGTAGGGGTGGGGGAAAAATACACGGATGTCAAGTACTGATCTTATATTATATAAACTATTAACCTCTTAACAATCCGACGGTGAGCCCGGCTGCTATTCTGTCTGTCAGACGTTGTAGCGGGCTCAGTCTTAAAAGCTAGAATGAAGATACTGGTATCAAATGAAACTAAAAAACCTAAGGAATCCATTGGTACCAACCATGTCATGTTAGATTGACGGGAAGAATGCTAAATACAGTAACGCTCCAGAGTTACGGTAAATTTTGAAGAGGAAAAACTGGCATGGCCATTTTCAAAAGGGGTCCCTTGACCTCAAGATATGTGAATGAAAACTCTGAGATGAACAGAGTGAAAACTGTATCTTATTACATAAAACAAAAGTGACAAACGGCATAATTTGCAGTTGAAAAAAGGTAATAAATAGCAATATATCTTATCTAAAAATGTTTCAAATCGCATCGTGACCTAAGTATCATGATAATATCGCATCATGGGGCCTCTGATGATTCCTAATGAACAGTTTCCATTTCTTAGACATTTGGAACTCAGGTCATCCAAATTACAAAAAGACATTCTCTTAAATATCCCCAGTTGTACAGATGTGCAGGTGGTTTTGGGTTTTCAGGTTTTTAGAGAACTATCTATATACATTTTTTTCTATTTATCCATGTAAAGAGTTCTGCTCCCAACCAATACAATTGTGATGAATGAAATGTCATGCAACTCACCATCATACTCTCAAACTCAGCATAGAACTTCTTAAACTTGGTGGGTAGTTTCTGCCAGAAAAAACACAAAATATCAGTGACATTGATGTGGCACTATAGCAACAGTGCAATGCCGCTGACGTTCCCTGGAGATCCAGATATAGATAGCACAAAGTTTACCTCCCACGTCTGGCTCAGTCTGCTGACAGCAGGGTTGCTCATCCCCATAATGATGGCAAAGAATGAATTCAGGTTCTTAAACTCCCGACAGCTGTGAACGAATACACAGAAGGAAAGACATTAAGCGAAACTCGTCGTCTAAGTGTATGTGTGCAGACCAGCGTGCGTGTGAAGAGCAGGTACCACTCACTGCGCTGCGATCTTGATGAACTTCTTGAGGAGCTGGACTCTCTTGCTGAGCTGTGAGCAGAGGCACACCTCGGTGACCACCCACAGCTGAACCTGGTTGAACCTCCGCAGAAACAGGTCCAGATTAGCCGTGGTTCTTCTGAAGCTCTGCCGGCCAAACGTGTGGTAGAGCAGCTCATGCTGAGGAGAGGAGGGAGGAGAGGTTAGGGGGAGCAGGTTTGGAGTTAATCCAGTGGACGGGTCCTGCCACCTTGCATCTATCAAGCATTACTCCTGCAGGGTTTTTATCATGAAAGATAATGCAGTGTAGAAGAAGGCCTGTAGAAAGCCACACCTGTCTCTTCATTTCAAAGTGTAAAATAAGGCTCTATGCAACACTGTACATGCTTGTGTGTGTGTGTTTGTGTATATGCATGTGCGATACCTCATGCATGCAGCTGAAGAGCTCCCAGTCATACATGGTCATTTGGTAAGCCAGGTCCTTAGAGCTCATCAGCTCAAATGTTGACATGGAGCCTGCAGTGGGCCCCTCCTGGTCTGGATGAGGATTCTGAGACACACGGACACAAATACACACATTTGTGCAAACTCATAAGCACATAAAAACACAGATTCACACATATTAAAAGACTCAATGTATTACAATCAAGAGATTTTTTAGACATGTAGCTTCTTTCAAACAAAGTCGTGACAAAGATCCATTGTTATATTGCCTATTATTCCCATAAAGCATGGCGAGCTGTGCTTTACTGATCACTGTATTAACTTTTGTACATACAAGAGATGCATGCAAGGTATTCCTGTTAACCCATTTCATAAAAACTACAGTCTACATTCTAAGTAAATGGGAAACATTCATCTCTTACCAGGCTGTTGAGCTGGTCTCGGGGACAGGCAAACAATCGGCCGTTGATGCTCAGAGTAGAAAACACTGAAACATCATTAGGCTTCAGGATTTGTTTTTCTGTAACAAAAATGGGGATAGTTGAGTTTTCATCACCACCCAGATATGTCCCAACACTAAACTCATTAAGTAACACCATTTTCATTTAGCAAATTTTTAAATCCTGCTCCTTGCATACAAAGTATACATGGTATACCCAGTTACAGTATTCATCGTGTCTCCAGGGAATATTCATCAGCAAGAAGTGACTGAAATGACTAATAATATACTTTAAGGCTGCTTTCACATCTAAATCTATGTGTGTTCTCACCACTTGCAGAGCTGAGGTGCACCAACACGAGCTCATCGGTGGTGGCGAGTTTGTCAGCCACAGCGCTGATCACTTCTCTTCCCGTCCCTGCCACGGCGACCCGGATAGTGGTGTATGTGTGATCACCGCAGTACACCTTCAACAGGACTAGACACACACACAAATATAACGTAGTGTTTGTAATGAATAAAAATGTCCAAGATGGAGATGCATTTGTCCACAACAAACAAAAGAAGACTAAAAGTCTGAAGCACAAAATATTATGAAAAATATTAAATTAATCTGCTAACATGAATATCCACATTCAAATTTCATTGCAAATATCCTATTATCTGGCAAAATAATTAGGTTTAGTCACAAAAACACCAACTTACTGTCATCTTGATTCCTAATGGGCTGTTTCTTCTGCAGCCTTTCCTCTCCATTGCTGAACTGTCGTATTAGAGTTTTCTGTTGAATTACACGAGACAGTGTGTCGTCAGCATCCACATCACCAAGATAAAATGTTCATTTTTGTTGAAAACAGTAGTCAGGACATACCTTTTTTATGGATTTAGCTTCTTCCGAACTACAAAATGTAAAAAGTGTAGAAACACACAAAAAAAAGATGCAATAAATGTAGGTGGTACGTCAAACATCACAGTGACAGTTTAACGTGCAGCAGCCAGGAAACCTACTGTAATTTGACGACTTTCTCCAGGTCAGGAACCAAGTCTTTCAAAGCTCTCAAAATCCGAGAATCATTTGATAAACTCCCATACAACTCCTAAAGGGACAGAGAGGAAGAGCCACACTCAGACCATGCAAATTATGATGTGTTCAAGTGTAATTTACTGCATCTGAGAGCTTGCTTTTGGTCACCTCGAGGAAAGAGATTGCAGCAGGCTCCTCCTGTAGCATGTACGTGTGTGTGTTAGCCCAGCGCAGGGCCAGAATGAGGACCTTCCTCTTACTGTTGAGGGCATACTCCAACCTCTCCTGTTCAGAGCCGGGCGCAGATGCCGCATGGTAGGTGCACATGAGGTTAAAGATCAATATAAAGATGCAGCACAGAGAGAAAGAGAGACAGAGAGCGAGGGATATCCAATTTGTTGATTGCTCATCTGTTGCTCAAAACCGCACCACAGCATGGATAAAAACAAATCGTTACAGCAGCTGAATCCATATTATTATGTAGTTATGGTAACATCTGCTTTACTGAAAATCAGCTACCAAATAAGGGTGCTGTTTATCATGCATAATCATCTGTGCAGCAGTGGTAAAGCACAAGCAGCTGAACACTTTGCAACACTACAATGACTAAGACAATAAGAAAAAACAGCTGTTATTACAACTTGTTGCTATGGTGTGAAGAGAGGTGTGCACTCAGTGAGCAGTTCATTAGTGCTGGATGGTCAACTGCTGCTTCAGCGCTTCCATAAACAGAACCCATAAGTTGCACAATCCAAGATGCTGTCATACAGTAGCACTGTTATACTGTGGTATGCAGTAAACAACAGACATGTCCATCCATTTCTGAGTGGGGTTGTTCTAAATTTGTTAGTGTACCTACCAGATACGTGGGTATCACAGACAGTATGAATAACATCGTACATAAAGAGAGCGTAAAGGCAGAAAAGGATATTGTGCCATGAGTAGAGGGCACAGCTGGCTGTTGGGCATGAAGATGCCGTGCATGAGGACAAAATCATCCACTGCTGGGTCTAACAGACAAGAAGAAAAACAAGACGGCAAGAGGGAGGAGAGTCAGAGGGGAAAGGAAAGAAATCAAGAGGTTCAAAAGGTAGTGAAAATGCCATTCATCGTTAATCCATTTAGCTTGCTTATCCGTCTCTCCATCCTTCCCTTTTTCATTACAATGCATTTGTCTGGACTACCTCTGGTAACCATCTATTCCAAATTCATTTAGGCCTAATAGCCTATTCATTTGGCTACCTGGTTCACTGTGATGTATGTCCATCCTCATGGTCTCCAGGAAGTGCTCGAGGATCTTCTCTGGCGTTCCTGATATCACAGTGTACCTGCAAAAAGGTGAGGTGAAGGAGAGATTCATTCTACTGTACACTTTTAAGTATGTATGCGAAACCCCTCACACTAACAACACATACTTGATGCTTCCCAGGGTGGAGGCGCGAGGACTCTTTTCTAACACCAGCACAGCTTGTTCATGCTCTTTCAAACGCACTGTGTTGGCTTCAACGTCCTAAAAACACAACAAAATGCATGTACAAAATCAATAATATTGCTCCAAGTCAAATGCAAAAATATGGCTTTTTAAAATGTAATACAGCATCTCAACCAGATGAGGGAGACAAACATCACGGTGATGCAGCATCACTGGGTAATATAGTGCAGTATGATGCTTCATAATTTGGTGCTTGTGTGATTACACATCAGAGGATAAATGTCCATCTCATCTGCCTACCCTGAGTATCCTGTTGAAGTCTTCCTTGTCCACACGAAGGAAGTGACAGTTGTCCTCTCTCAGGACGATGGAGGCGGCACGAGGTGAATCCGTAACCAGGGCCAACTTCCCAAAGTCATCACCCTCGTGGAGCGTACACACCACACCCTAAGACACACATACGCACGCATGAATGCACATAAACATGCTCAGACACAAACACAGTTTACTAGTCATCTTAAGCCCTGAAGAAAAATCAGAAAGGAGCACACAGGACTGAGATGAATCATCTGTACTTGTCTGTGCGTGCATGTGTGATCGATGTGTATGCACGCACATGAACATGTGCAGTACATCTGCCTGTGCGGTGGTTGTAAATCGGTGTGTGGTGTGAAATTGTGTATGCTATGCGTACAATCCCTTAAGCCATTTAATCATAGCGATGAGTCATGGGGAGCTGTGCAGAGTTTGCCAAACTCCACTGTTGGTGTTTCCCTGCCCCGCAGGCTGCTGGTCTGCTCCATACAGACATGATCAGCTACACATTTTAATCCATTACATATGGATGATATGTCATCAAATGAAGCAGAAAACTGGAGCAATGCTCATGTGTCAAACAAAGAAACGGAAGCATGTAGGTGGATGAATGCATTCAAGCACACACACACCTTGCCGTAGATAACCACATTGACAGAGCCCTTCTGGATGATGTACCATGATGTGCCCTCCTCTCCTTGGTTGAATACTACAAGACAAAGGAAGACAAACATATATATCACCCCCATATACATTAAATTAAAATATATATTCTGTACACCAGAGGTATTCAAATTGTGGAAACGTGAGGCGCAATTTGCATCCAAATTCATACTCCGTCTCAGAGTTACAGTCACGTCTAAACACACAGACATGATGCACATATTCTTACATTCAGTGTGATTATCTCTGATGTCCATCACGATTACATCTGCTTAGAAATCATAGAATAAAGATGTTCCTTACATCTCCAAAACTTGCCTGAGGCAAAGCAATCCATTTGATTGTCTGCACATCCATGGGTACATCCCAACTGCTAATAGCTAATTCGGCATACTTTTAATGAGGCCAAGTTACCAAAATGTTAACAAATAGAGGCAAAAAAAACAATTGGAACAAAGTGAAGACTCACACACGGTCCCAGCTTTTGCATGCGACTCGAAGATCACGACGCTCGCCAGTTCCCTCTTCACCTGCAAACCAGAGCACATTGCTTAAGTCATATTAGATTTAGCTGCAGTGCAGAAATATGTGAGAGAATACTGAGACTGAGTTTGCTGACATTTTTATTCATTAGCACTGCATTCAAAAGGATAATGGAGGGTAAGAGGAATAAAAAACAGATATAAAAGTCCATTGTTCGTGAATCATTCTCATCTCCTGGAATGTGCTTCATGTCAAATTTCATTACTCTTATAATCTAATACACATAATAATGATCCTAGGACAACAAAAACCCAGACTTGAGGACTCCTCCACATGATGAATGCTTGCCAACAAAAGGCAGATTGGTGTAAAACAGCATCCCATTACACTGGTAAGAGCAATACTAATGCTAGTGACAACAACTTCTCCCTCTGGTCTTAAAGACTGAAGCAAGTGGTTCTGATCATTTAACAGCCTTCATGGAAACTTGTACTGTCCCTTTAAAAGAAAAGTGGACCGGCTGACTCACAGTGTTGGAGAGGTGAGCTAAGGCTTTGATGTGAAGCAGCTCATCATAGATGATCTCGAGGTCGTCCCCTGTCCTCTGACCAGGCCTGCAGACACACGCAAAGGTTTGTCATGATGAACTCACCATGAAGATTTCATGCATGCTTCGCCTCTTATTACTCTGCAGCAAAATTAGTAATGACGCATCCCGATGCAGAAATAATGTTGCTGAAAGTAGTCACTACAGATGATTCGTTCACATTATTTCACATGATAGTACTATTACAGAGATTGGTTTTGGATTACAATTCAGTATGCCAACTCACCAGCATATGTGAAATGGTTAAATAAGCTTTCTTGATTTACTTGAAAGTAATATACATGTAATGTGTTGTCAGTTCACGCAATATTGTTGGATTGTTACTCACGATTTCCTGAGGATCATGCGCAGCAGTGCGTCAGGGCCAATCTGAGCGAGGAAGAGGATGGTCTCCGGCAGCTCTTCCTCGCTCTCCCTCTTCTCCTCCTCACTAGGCAACGGCGTGTCCTCCTCCTCATCGTCAAGAAAACGGTAGAACAGGTACTTGTCCTGGAAACCCAGCTCCTGATCCACTGAAGAGCAGACGAACACACGCGGTCAAAAGACACAAGTGTACATGTATAAACACATATATTCATACAGACACTTTCACTGCAATTGATGTTCAGATTTAGCAAAAACCACCACTCCAACACAGAGTCAAACAGAGACGCTTTTGTGTGCAGTGTAGTGAAACTATACAGCATACACTATGCTGAGAAAGCGATAGAGAAAGTCAGAGTTATAGTTACCGTGGTTGAGCACCCCTTCTTCTAGTAGTGCCTGCCACATCCCCACAGCATGGGACCGTGTGAGAACACAGGCGCTCTGCAGCACCAACCAATCCACCAGCTCTGTGCCTACACAGCATTGTCTGCAATACACACACACACACATACCAATAAAATCCATGGATCATTTCCTAAAGCTGTTGCATGCATAATTCTTTGTAAACACACAGTTGGAAGTGTAGACAAACATGCTCTTACCTGTATGTTTTGAGGTGGTACTTCCTGTCTCGAATCATGTGTGGGGCTCTGGACAGGATGGCGTTGCGGAGAACCTTCCCCGCTCTCTGCAGCTTCTCTGAAGGGATCTACAGAACAAACAGGGACACCAGTAGGCCTGTCACAATAATTACTATATTGACTTATCGTAAAATGGATGGACATGACGTCAATCATTTTTATGTTATGGACTTATCTTACGCTATATGGACATGACCTCAATCTTATTTTGTGACCTAGATGCTGCCTGTTGTGTTTACATGTGTGTTTGAGCTCAGCCGTTACCATGTTCAGAGCCGTGTGGAGGCAATCCCTCAATGATAGATCTGCTCTGAATTTGGAACTTAGCACCTTTTAGCAAACATGATGCCAGAATAAACAGCAGGGTTTTCCCTACCATTATAAGACTTGGGCACTGCACAGACATTTTTGTTAACAGAGACAGAGAGACCATTTTATTTATTGTTTTGGTTGTATGGTTTTTAGTTATTTATTTATTGTTTTGGTTGTATGGTTTTATTTTATTTATTTATTGTTTTGGTTGTATGGTTTTATTTTATTTATTTATTGTTTTATTTTATATATTTTTTTTTTTTTTCACATTCTAATTCCCATGTCTGAATATCTTTAAGAATTAAAAGTTATTGCTCTTTTATAGGGTGTACTTGCATTATTATGCAATAGAAGGCTGTAATGCACAATAAAATTGATAATTTTGATCATTTACCCACTCAGTAAAGGGGATGTATATAAATGTGTGCATTGCAAACTGAGGTTAATGCTTGTAACATACAGTACAGCAGCTATACAGCGCTCATACCATTAAAACTGTATCAAAAAACACAAGAGCATACACGCAAACACATCCTCTACGGATCACACCTGCACCTTAGAAAGAGAGGGAAAGGACAGATGTGTATACACACCCAGCTGCTGTCGAAAACAACAAAGGAAGGCCTGCTAATTGGGCAGATGGGATCTTTCTTCTATGTGCATGCATTAGCTGGCATTAGCATAACTACAGAGGATCACAGCTGTGAGTCATCACTCGTCTCTTCTCCGAACGCACACACCTCCAAAATTCATTCTGGCACTCTGATTCATTCACGAACATGAGAGTATGGAGCAGTGCACAATTGCATTCGTAGTTCGGTTCGCTATCTATTCTCTGCGCTGTTTGCACTGTGTCTTTATTTTTGTAAAGAATTAAGTACGTTTTCATTTCAAATGATAACTACAGCATTTTTTTCAAACATTAAAAATCACTCAGCTACTGACTACCTCTATCAAACATAGAAAACTAAAATATACATATTTGTTCAACCCTCAATCCCTGTCCACACATATGTGCGACACAAGCAGCGAGGCATAGAAGAATCCAAGACAAACTGAGACTGCCTGGCCCACAGTACATTGCTTGGGAGTTTGGTTCATTCATGCTTTGTGTGTCGTAAGGAAGGGCAAAGCTCTCTGAAACGTGCTGGCAGAGTTTATTTAAAGGATCAAGTTGCCATGCTGAACCTTTTTTTTTTTTTTTAACTTTCTACACAAATCCTAGTTCCAAGCTGTGAGCTGGAGAGAGTATTTACCTTGTTGTGAGCTTTGTTTGCAGAGTCTGAGTTCATGTTGTCTTTGTCTGTGAGTCCTGAGGAGGAAAAAAACAGTTGTCAGGCTGGTTGAATTGAAGATTTTTTGCAGGATGTACAAATACTTTCCATTGCCAAAACATGACAACACAACCTATTCATTGTGTAGCTTGGATGCTAAATGTTAAAACATGCTCTACTGCACAAGATATTCCAATAAAAATGAGATGGGAAACAAGCATGATATCTTGAGAAGGAAGCAGGAGTACTTTTGGATGACAGATATGCAAAATATTCCATTAAAGAAAAATACAAAAATAATGTGCTACCTTTTCAAGTTATAATACTTACATATCATACTCCAATATGAATACAACCTATTCATTAGCTGACCTCTGTTTCACAATGCTACGTTACTACTTTTATAGTTTTATGTACAATTAAACACACTTAGGTCCAGTAATTAATCGTATTAACAAAATTACAGTGTTTCTTTCATTCTAGTGTGTGTGTGTGTGTGTGTGTGTCTACTCACTGTCATTGTTGGATCCGCTCTCCATAGCTCCATAAGGAGGGGCCAACAGTCCAGCCAAGCTCTGACGATACTTCTACAAGACAAAACATTTACACTTCTATTATTATGATGTATCATTTATAAGACATCATCATCTATTAAACATCAAAACCCAGTGCGTTTCTTTACGTCTCTCCAAAACACACACACAGTGTTACTTTCAAACACACAAGTGCAAATGCCCCTTCAAAACAAAGCCCTTTGTACAACCAAGATCATTTACATGCAGAACAACTAACATTATATAACCCACACACTCACAGCAGCATTCAAACCAGGGTTAATGAGAGCATCCAAAGCTGTTAAATGTGTACAGATGCTGCTCTTACAGCTGTTAAGAACAATAAACTGCATTTGCATTTCTGTAGTGGAGACACTGAAACACATACAGCAGGTAGTTTTGAGCCTGAATGTGCCATTGCTCTTCTGCAAGGTCATTACCAAGCAACCCATGCCTTCTGAGAGCTGCCAGGAACACACACACACACACACACTTAGAGAGAGAGAGACAGAGAGAGCATCTGTTTGACCTAAAGACACAAACACCCCGCTGTCCATGATTGTCCTGCACACAATACCCGGACAAAAATTGCTAAACACTTTCATTTTGTGGATAGACAACAAAATAAATATAACAAAACATTACAACACTACTTAGCCCACAGTCACACCAGAGATCACACAGTGGTACAGTCGAGGAGTCAGACTCACCTGAGGTAACACACTCAGCCGCCTAATGCTGGAGGGATTGAAACCCCAGAGAGCTGCCCTCTGCTCCTTTACAACTCACACACAAGCCACCGGATAGCATCCTGCTCAAAACAAGCTCTCTCTCTCTCTCTCTCTCTCTCTCTCTCTCTCTCTCTCTCTCTCTCTCTCTCTCTCTCTCTCCTCTCCTCTCCTCTCCTCTCTCTCTCTCACTCTCACTCTCACTCTCACTCTCACTCTCACTCTCTCTCTCACACACACACACACAGTCACACACACAGTCGCACCAGTGTCTTTCTCCCTCTCTCACTCTCCCTCTCTCACTGTGATCGAGCCAAGAACCAAACCACTTTTCTCTCACAGGTTACCACGGTGATCTGAGTCTCTGTATGACCGAGGTACTCTAGTGGAGGAGGAGAGTGAGAGACAGAGAAAGGAGACAGAAGAGGGAAAGAAAGAAATAGTGAGGTTGAGGATGGAGGGAGGGAGGAGAGGAAGGAGGCTGGCAAAAGACACAACATGGCCAACAGAGGAGAGAGGAAGTGGGCAGGAGAAATGTAGAGCAGGTGAAAGGGAAAGAAAGTGAGAAAGACTTGCCACCGCTACAGGCCAACCAATCCTCTGTTTGATATATTGTATGTTTACACGTTTACACACATATCTGTCAGAAACAACACGCTGTTTAACATTTACACTGTGTTTATTCATCCCACTTTCACTTGGTGTTAGAATTATGGAGCAGCGCTCTTTCTTTCATCCTTTCATCAAACACATGACTGCATTCATTCGTCGGCTTTCTAGTCCTCGTCACACACAAGCACATGCACACAAATTAGTCCATTTACACACACACACACGCATACACACACAAACAATCCTTTTACCATGAGCTGAATAAGAATCAAAAGAGCGAAGACAACCTCGGGCTATGTTTTCTGCTCTATGTCTACTGTCCTAAAATAGACAGCAGATAAGGAGGCTGAGTGCACTTAGTTGACCAACAAACACAATACAAGCCCAGTAACAAGACGGCACACACGCTTTGATAACCAATTATTGTATTATCTCGCTTTTATATGCTCCTGCGTCATAAAGTGAAGATATCACATTTCAGTAAACCAAATTTCTATTCATCTAGTAGTAGCAATACTGGAAGGGTCGTTATTTTATTCATAAATCGCAACAGTGTATAGATAAAATCTGTTTTGTACCGACACGAAGACCAGAAAAGCCATCAAAACAGAATTTATTTGAAGGGAGACACAGAGGGCTTGTCACAGGAAAAAAACAATGCCCACAGTCTTATTCATTTTTGATTAATAACAAAACTGTTTTTTAAACGCTGTTATGTCTTTCACATCTTGTGACACCATCACTTAAAGGTGCTGAATTCCAAATTCAGAGCATTAATAAAGCAGCAAACAACTATTTGCTATGTAAAGATATAGAGGTGTAATGTCTACCTGAGCAGAGAATGAAGTCGCTCTCCCTCTG